>JAODPA010018852.1:0-13107 GCA_025585075.1 Nepenthes mirabilis
TGTGGTCCTGTCTCTCCCGTCAGAAGTTTTTTTGGTAAGTAAGAAATTTGTTATAAATAAAAAAAAATACAAAATCAATGTTCTATCTCCAAGTGTTTTGTCAACTTGAAAGTTGAGCAGAGACACTGGGGCATACACCGAGCGGCGTGAAAATATATCACAAACCCAAAGAAACGTAAAAAAAAGGAAAGTATCATAGGACATAGGAAAGTATTAGCTGAACCCACCAGGTGCAAAGTTCAAACACAGGCCAATAGCAATGCTTTATCAGCACCTCACTGCCACAACTATGCAAAAGAGGAGAATAGCATCACTGCTTGGGCTGTTTTGGTTTTTTCCAGCCCGAAGCTCTCAGTAGAAGTGACCCGGCCACAACAATCCAAGAAGTTATCTTGGGGTTTACCTTGGTTGGATACTTCTATGGGAATCCTATGCGGTTAATCACATTGCT
Organism: Nepenthes mirabilis; assembly: GCA_025585075.1. NCBI lineage: Eukaryota > Viridiplantae > Streptophyta > Magnoliopsida > Caryophyllales > Nepenthaceae > Nepenthes > Nepenthes mirabilis. The sequence goes on from JAODPA010018852.1 coordinate 452, forward strand.
AGGAAGATACTGGCCAAATTTGAGATTCAAAATGTGGCAGGTAATGATATGGGTTTTTATTTCTTTCGTTTCTCCTCCCGTATTATGCTTGAAAATTGTCTAGCCAGTAGACCATGGACATTTGTAGGATATCCCCTTTTCCTAAAGAAATGGAAGCCAGGGATGGTGTTATCTAAGGAAAAACACAAATTCTTCCCCATCTGGATCACTCTGTCAGGTGTGCCTATAGAAGTTCGGACCCCCCTTGGATTGAGTTGGGTACCAAGTGTTGTGGGGGAAGCCTTTGCATTTAGACCATGTCACAGAGAGACTAGAAAGGGTGGGATATGCTCAAATATGTGTTGAAGTTGGAATTGATGCCCCCTGCCTGATCAAGTGAAAATTCGGTCTGGATGCTTTGATGGGCATGCCCATAACCAAATCATTAATATAAAATTTGAATATCAATGGAAGCCTACAAAGCGTAATCCCCTTGAAATGACAGGGGTCCCGGTCCCTACTACAAAACCATCAAGGGTGTATAGGGCTATAGGCAGATCCCTGCCGGGCCCAAAGCCAACCCCCTCTAAGTTGAAGGAACGTCAAAAGTCCCCAACAAAGGCTGCTCCTCTAATTGACGTTTTTGGACCCAAGCTAATCTCCACCTCTAACTCTTTTAACACCCTTCAGGTGCCTTTTTTGAGCAACTCCGCTGAGATTAAAGCACAGCTAATGATCCATCAGTTGGATGACGCTCCTCCTAAGGTTATCTCGAATTGTGATCTCAATCCAACCACTGAACCCACTAGGCCCAAGGCTGTTGTTATTAGAGAGGCGTCTCATGCCACTCTGAGTGCAGCCCCTCCCTGTAGTGTTGCACAGGCAGACCCATCTGCTATGCCTGGGTATGTCTTTTCTACATCCACCTGTGTCCCGACGGATACCTCCCCTCCCTTCTCCCCCACGCCTCCTCCTCTGAAAGATCAGTCTCCCCCTTCATCATTGTTGGTCAATGCTCATAGAACTACCAATCTTGACAGAAATAGGGGACGAAAAACCTCTAAAAACCACAAAAAATCCCTGGGGTCTAAAAGAATTTCCTCCCCATCTTCCCCATCCAATGATTAACATCACCCGTTAGAATGTGAGGGGACTAAATGGGAAAGTAAAATCCCACGAAGTCAACAACCTCATTAGCTCTCACGGATGTGGAATAGTTGAGTAGGTCAAAACCAAAGTTGCTAAACGGAACTCTGCTTCCGTCTCATGGAAAGTAATAATTTTTTTTTTTGGTAAGTAAGAATTTTGGATTAAAGGGAGAAAAAATTACATAGATAATGCAATAACACCAAGTATCTTGGCTTGGAGTTAATGCATAACGCGCTAGGGCATAACCCGAGCAGATAGTACATCAAAATACATGAAACAAAAGGAAAGACACACAACACAAGTTCTAACAACTTATGGGCATCATGACCAAAATTCAGTAAAACAGAAGAGCAGAAGGCGCACAACACACCCAGTGGGCATCCGTACAGCCACCCCATCCTGCGACAATTCCAAACCGGCAAAGAAAGAATCCAATACGGCATATGAGCACAGAACCAAACCGGCAATGAGACAGGCAATGCGGCCACGAATTTGCAGACCGGCATATGAGCACAGAGCCAACCCGACTGACTTCAAAACCGCACATCAGACAGTCAAACCGACAATGAAGCCTACGAACACCGATCTAGGCATCACACCTATTGGAGCTGAATTCCAAACCGGGAACAATAGAGTGAAGAACCGGAATGCTCCAATTCCACGCAGCAATTCGGATTCCAAACCAGCATAAGCCTGTGCAAATCGGAGACAATTGCCGATCTGGACAAAATGCACAATCCGGCCAAATCCTACACACAGCATTGGAAATTTCTCCAAGGATCCAAGTTCAACCAATTCAATTAGCATCTTAGTCACGTAAGAGTTCCCGGAGGGCATCAATTCAGCAAGACCTGTCTAGCTATACCACAACCATCTGGACCCCTTGACCCAGCTGATGCAATTCAGCTAGTTGGCTTATAAACGGCACAAGGGTAGCTAGTTGGCTTATAAACAGAACCTCACCTCAAATTCCCAAGCTTAGCTTCCCAGCTGATTCCACAACCAGCGAAAAGAACATCTGCCTACAAACGGCAGGCAAATTTGCATCCAGCGAATTTTCTTTCTTCGAAAGACCAGCAACAAGACCCATTTACATCCAAAAACAATCCTCCTCCAAGCAAAAGCCTACTGCAACCAGCTCCTACAAGATCCCCAAAGCGGAATCAGCAAGGGGATCATACAGCCAATCCACCTCCAAGCATACCAAAAAATGACACCAACAGCTAATCAGCCAACCGGCCAATCAGTTAAATCCATCTGCATCAAGAACAACACCCACCAACAAATGGCATCAGCAGCAAAAAAGGTGCCCTGCAGCAAAGGGCCAAAATTCAACACAGCATGCAGTAGAATAGCATCCGAACGCAGCTACAAACGGAATGCAAATTTGCATCAGCAAGGAAAGATGCACCAGCAACTGATTCCATGCCAACAAACAAGATACCAGCGCTTGGCTCAAACCCAAGACCCATTTGCTTTCCATCTGCATTCCTAAACAGAATCTAACCTTCAACCATTATGCTGCCAGCAGACTCTAACAAGGGCAGCAGCATTGATCAACATGCCAGATACTAGGCAAGATACTACCATCAGCAGCATCATACCATCAGCAACGAAATCAAATAGCAAGATACTAGGCAACTGCACCAAAGCCCCAGTCCCAGCACCAGCAAAATTTTCCAGCAACAACACAGCCAGCATCAAACAGAGGAGCAAAAGAACTGAGAATCAGCAGCCTCTCCTTTTTTTTTTGGTAAGCAAATATTTTGGATTAATGGGAGAAAAAATTACACATTTAATGTTTTATCGCCAAGTATCTTGACTTGGGGATGAAACATTATCCGTTGGGGCATACCCCGAGTGACTAGTACAAATAAAGGTACATAACAACCTCTAAGAGGCCAACATTCTATATAATCAATAGACAATGAAAAAAAAAGAAAAGAAAAGTACATCACAACCCAGAGGGGAAGCATCGCTTTCCAACCCCATATGACCAAAACGCACTCCGGCAAAAGGTCACACCGGTACATTGTACTCCGGCCAAAAGCACTTCAGAAGATCCCTCCGCAAAAAGCACTCCAAACCAAGACGCACTCCGGAAAAGGATCACTCCAGCACATTGCACTCCGGCAAAATGCATTTCAGAAGCTCACTCCATCTAGACACATTGCATAAGGGAATTCCGTCCAACACTCCAGAATCCTAAATGCACTCTGGCTCCCTGCACTCCGGATACTGCAAAGCCACTCCGTCCCAATCACTCCGTCTTACACTTCCAGGCAAAGGAGCGAAACTGGCACAGAACTCCGAAAATTTGCATTCCGGCAAAATGTACTCTGGAAAACCACTCCGGCAACATGCACTCCGGCATTTTTCACACCGGCAAAGTTTACTCCAAAAAATTGCACCCCGGTCATTCTCACTCCGGCAAATTGAACTCCGGCAAGAAGCACTCCGGATTTTTTTTTTGGGAAGCCCACCGGGTTCACAGGCACTGCGCAAGCAAAGCCACTCCGGCCTCATCTCACGCACATCTACTTCGGCCTAAGAGGGGAATAACCACTTTGGCCAAAACTCCATCGAAGTAATGGTACTCCGGAAATTTACACTCCGGCAAAATGTACTCCGGAAAAACCACTCCGGCAGATTTCACTCCGGGAAATTTTACACCGGAGAATTGCACAACGGACAAATACACGCTGGCAAAACAGCAACACAGCCTGACCCACCAGCAGCCATGCAACCAAAATCACCAAACTGGATCCAGGATTAATTCAGCATCCACATCCAGGTCAGATCCAAATCAGTAGCAACATTGATTTCATCAGCAAGGGTATCTTCAGCATGCACCACCAGAAGAAACCAAAACAGCAGTCTAGCAACTACCACATTCGACCGTTGGAAAGCCCAGCAAAGGTAACCATCCAAAATGAGATCAGAATCAAGACCCAACAGCATCCAACAGCAAGGGCCTTCTCTGCTCCATTTAATGAACCTAAGGGTCAGGCTCAGCATCCAACAACATCAAAATCCAGTACCAAGAGCAAGTACCCAGCTGATAAATAGCAGTACGACACTAGACACCTCAATCCAGAGCACTCCTACTTCAGCAGCCTCTCCTAATGGCTACAAACAGAATGAATATCACCACAACACCAGGCAATCCAAATTGCACAGCCTCCAGCAGTTACAACAGCACGCCGGATTAGCAGCCTGTAGCATCTCAAATACTATCACAAAGCAGGTGGCGAGCACAAGCAAAGATAGCCCATTAGCCTAAACTACATCTACGATTCTTAACCCTTTTCCATTCATCCTTTTGCAACTTCCTTATCTCCCTTAGGGGAGGCATATCATAGAAGCCCGACCTCTTAGGAGGCACATTCCCAGTAGTCTCATCCCCGACAGGAGACTCAACTAGAAAGTTGACATCCAGAGGTTTACATGATGGAGGATGATCAGCAGGAGCAAATTGATTCAAGCAATATTTCCGAGCAATCCGAGAGATTGAATCCGGGGTAATATCAGGGTCAATCTCGTCGGACGGACCAGGATCATCATGAACAGGTGAGGAAACATGGGCCAACGCCAAGTCAGCAACTGCCATCACAAGGGGATCGACAGCAGCAGGTAAAGGATCACAAAAGGCCTTCGTTGCAAAAACCATCTCACTGTTTGTAACAGGGACATCAGCAGCAAGCATAGGCGCTGACAGCAGCAGTTTGGAATCAGGGACTGATTCAGAACCGCCCCTGGATTTTTTAGAGGCAGTTTTTTTTCTTTTTCTTAGACATTGAAGTCTTCCACTCAGACTTCGAGCCCTACGAAGAGGAAATTAGAGCATACTTCTTGGTAATCCTTTGGATAGAACAAGGGGTGAGCATATATTCTTCAATATCAAAGTGGTGATGCTGGAGCTTGGCATCAGGGGAGGAAGGAGCCACTTCATTCAGCTGCACATCAAGAGGCCCATCTAAGCACCCAAAGCCATCCGAAAGCCTCAATTGGATTCCAATGTCAGCAGAGGCAGAAGAGGTGCAGGCAATAGGGGCCAGAGAGTCTTGAGATTCCGGACCAGGAGGGGCTGGGTTCTGAAAAGCCAACAGTCCAGGGGTAACAGGTACCAGCTCAGCCCCAGTAGGGAAGCCATTCATTCGACAGTCACAATTCTGGGGCTCAATTGTGTCAGCATTAGAATTCGGGGGGGAATCCATTTCAGACTGCTGATTACTCAGCAGCATGTTAGCAGGGCAGGAGGCAATTCGAGGTAAACCAGCCACCAAATCCGTCTCAGCAGCCTCCAAATTTTCAAAATTCTCAGAGTCACACTTCGGAGGGGCCACAGCCGACTTGGGGCCCCGACCATGTTCCAGACCAGACTGATCCCAAGAGGTCACTACAGGGACACTAACCCAGGGTATAGCCCCAGACTCACATCCAGCAACACCAGGAGCATCAGCACAACCTGCATTTTCATTGGTATGCAGAACTAAACCACCCGTTGCAAATGAAGCTTTTGATTTGCACACACCGTCCACAAAAGAGGGGGGAGCAGAAAAGACCTCCTCCATCAGTGGTCGATCAGAACCGATTGCCATGGCCCCTTGGACATATTTGTCAGGTGCAGATTTAGAGGGGTTAGAGCGTGCTCTGCCAGGCTGCAATCTAGTCTTCTTGGGCATACATTTAGATTCGACATGACCAAACATCTGGCAGCGAGCACAACGCGAAGGTTTCCATCCATACTCCACATTCACCGTTGCAATGTAATCAGATTCGGGGCTAGGTTGAATAGCAATACTATTAGGAAAAGGGCCATCAACCCCAACCTCGACACAAATCTTGGCGAATGAAAGATTCTCCATTCGTGCTGTCCTAGAGTCAAGTAGCAGAGGTATACCTATGGCACTTGCAACCCAACTAATCCCGGATTGGGTCCAAAACTCAAGCGGCAGGTTTGATAATTTGATCCAGATGGGGAAGCGCTTAAGTTCCTCCTTCGTCAAAATCATGCCAGGAGACCAACGTCTGAGGACAATTAATTTTCCAGAGAGAGTCCACGGGCCTGCCCGTAGGCAATGCTCCATCATCTCCAAGGATGGGAAACGAAAAAAGAAAAAACCGTCATCGTTGCCGGCTACGTGTTTGAGCCCAAAACGGGACCAAATTTTCATTGCAATAGCCTTGACGGCCAAAAAGTGAGGGGTAGAGTCCAAAAAATGCCCAACCAAAGTGAAGCCCCAAAGCAGAGAACTTTGTTTAATTACCTCGAGAGGAGGTGATAGAGCACCGTAGGAGTTCCCAGCGTCTAGGTGAGGGAAGAAAGACAGCTCAGAACAGAGACCAGCTCCACCGTTCGTGACGACATCCGCCCAGGAATGGGATAGAACTGAGCCAGGCTCAGCGCTATTGCAATCGGCCATCTGTTTCAGAGGGGAAGCTTCAGAGGCTGGACCCAAAGAGTCCAAAAGTTGAGTCGAAGGCGGACTCAGAGAAGGGAAGGGAGCAAGGGTTCTGGAAGTCAGGAGGGAGGACGGAGGGGGAACGGGTGGGCCGCGGACCGGAGGAGGGTCGGGGGGGCCCCCCTAGAGAGCCGGCCATGACTAGCGAGGTCAAAGACGACGAGCCCTTGCAGTTCAGATTTCAAATTTGAAATTTGAAATCTAGAGAGGAGGAGGGGAATCTCCAAAGACATTTGGTTAGAATCTCCAAAGTAATAATCCTTGAATTACTCGGAATCTTCCCACGGGAGAATTTGGTTAGAATAGTTGGCCAGCGCTGGGTATCGCTGGGTGACTTTAATGCTATCAGATCCCAATCAGAGGCTCTTGGTGGTACCTGGCACTCCACAAGTTCTTTGGAACTTGACAAATGTCTCAGGGAGTGTGACCTCAAAGGTTCCTGCCATGAAGGTATGCACAACACTTTGTATGATGGCAGTGACCCTTCTATTTACATATTCAGGAAGTTAGAAAGAATTGTTGCGAACGGGTAGTGGTTTGATCACTTCAAGCAGGCCAAAGCCCCTTTTGCCCCCGCCAGGCTTTCAGACCATTCCCCATGCATATTACTTTCTGCCGATTTGTTGTTAAGAAAGAAGGGGATGTTTCGCTTCAATAATTTCCTTACTAAGTCTCCTAGATTTCACCAGGTGGTGGGTGAGACTTGGAATGAAGAGACCACCGGTATCCCCATGTTTCGCTTGATCTCAAAATTGAAAAAGGTTAAGAATGCCCTCAAACTTCTCAGTACTCAAGAAGGTGATGTTCATGAGGAAGTAACGCATACTCGTCAAGCCCTTGAGGATATCCAAGCTAGGTTTCCTTCCCCCATAGGGAATTGCTGCGAAGAACATACATGCTAGGCCGCCTACTCCTCTGCCATGGCAAAGGAGATCGACCTCATTCAACAAAAAGCAAAAATTACATGGCTTAAAGAAGGTTACCAATGCACAAAATTTTTCTTCAAAACTATTAATGGTAACAATAACAGAAACAGGATTATCTCCCTGGTCGATGAGAATGGGACCCCATCTGTTGGCGTCACAGACATTGAAAAACTAATTGTGGATCATTTCCAACGGGTTCTAGGCGCTGGACGCTCCTATGGCTCGGTGGATGAGGATTGACTTCGTGCTTTCATCCTCCGCACTGTCCTGGATTTCTTGATTGGTCCTCTTATTGCCCCTATCAGTGATGTGGAGATCCAAAATGCTATTTTTTCTGTTGGTGGTTATACAACGCGAATGGACCTTGTTCAATTCGCCCGTGTTTGTGTTGAAGTGGGTAGGGATGATCCACTTACTGTAAAAATCAGATTAAGGTCTGAAGCCGCTGAGGTTGAAGTTGCGGTGGCTTATCAATGGAAGCCGGTGTGCCGTGTGTCTGTTACAAAAAAGAGTAAACTTTATGAAGCTAAGGCCAACCAAGAGGCTCCTTCACTACCGGGCACCCTCGCTGTTGATCTTAGATCTCAGGATTCAATTTCGTAGGTGGCTGACTCAACTAAGGTGCCTTATATGGCTCCTGTGTGTAAGGGGGCCTGAGTTGTAGAAGCCCTTACTCTGCCATCGAATCGATGATCCCCTCTTCAGCAGCTTCACAATGGTCTCTCTGAAGCCAATTGCCCTGATTCATCGTGGAATTGATCTTAAGTGATAGCACTCCCTTTGCCTCTGGGATTGAGCTAAAACTTGAAATTCCTAGTGAGCTTGTATGTAGTAATCCTGATCCAAGTCCAGGAAAAGGGGTTGTGGTGCCCTTGGATCCAGCTGAAGCCGTTGATCAACTAGACATGGATCTTGATTTTGACTTGAATGCTGCCTCCTCGAGTTTGGTGGTAGATTCTCTATTGGTCTATTCTCAGCCTGTCGATGAAGTGGCTATGGCCCCTTGCACTACTGGCCCTGCTCCCAACTCTCCTGATGCCCCTGTTGGCCGGGCTGGCTGTGCCCTGAGTGGTGGCATCTTGACCTGGGCTCTCCTTCACATAGCTCTGCCCACCTTGAGAGGAATCATATTTTGTGTTCCTTGGACGCGGACCTTGAAACCACTCCCAAATCAATTTCAAGGCTTTCTTGCAAGTATTCCCTGGATAAGCCTGGCCGTGTTGAGGAGGCAATTGGAGGTGTGGATTTTACATCAGATGACCATCGGGTCCTTGGTAGCGGGCCAAAATCTGTATCTGATCAGATTCAGGAGGCCACGACAGTTGAAGATGCTGATAACGTCACAATACTCTATGCCCTCCAGTTGTTACTAGCGGCTAAAGATACTATGCTTCATATTAATTCCCTCAGTCCGGAACATAGGAACATTGTGCTTATTTTTATGGATAGCTGTTATTGTGATCTAATTGGAACGCCGAAGCAGCATTGGCCTGGTGGTTAAAAAAGATTTCTCTTTCCTCCACCACCTAGGTTCGATTCTCCGCGGAAGCATAAAGTGGTACTGTGCCTCCCAAAAAATCCTTTGGGGTTTCTTGGTTATGGGGCCGCAGTGCGGTGGGGCTAATCACTATGAAAAGCTTACCCTTAACACAGTTTTGAAGAGAGAGATTCAAATTTCAAATTGAAATGTGAACGCGTGCGGCGCCAATCTTCTGGGCGGGCGGCGCCGGAGCCAGCCATGGCCGGCCTCCTGGCTGCTCTGCCCAGTGGCCTCCCGGTCCCGTCTCCACTTTCTCTTCTCTGGAACTCTGTTCTGGCGTCATCGGTGGTAGCTGAACCCTCGGTTGCAGCGAGACCATCCTTTTGCTGAATCAGGTTGTGATGGAGGTTCTTGCCGGTTGCGCTGGTGTAGGTCTTCCGGCTCGTGACGACTGGGGTCCCTGCTGGTACCAAAATCGCATCTGAAGAGGCTTTTGCCGATTGGTTTTCACCTACTACCTGAGGCCCTTTCGGTATTCTTCCCTACTCATCCTCAAATCTTGATTTTTTAGGGATGCTCTCCTCCGGTTTAGATGCGCACTTTGCTCTGGCTGGTGAGGCTGAGAGCCCTGTCCCTGGCATTCTTTGTAGAAGTCATGGGTTGGTGCTTATGGTTTCGGCTGCGTCCTTTTTTGGGGTCTGATGTTCGAACCTAAGCTATTTTTCGGCTCGCTGGGTATGCCGCTGATGAACCGTTCTGTGCCCGGGCTCTAAAGCACCTCTGCCTGTGAATCCTTTCCTGTTGGCTCAGTTGAGGGGAGCCCGGTTCTGCTCTTGATTGGGTTTTATATGCTGGGTTGACGAAGAGCTGGGAGTGGATTGGTTGGGAAGGTAGAAATCCTTCTGATGCTGTGAATGTTATGGTGGTCGATCTTCTTCTGCCAAATTGCCCCTCCAGGCTATGCTGAGGACCTCTTCGTCTTTGCTTCTCTGAGCCTGCGATGTTGCTGGCTTTCATGAGGCTCTGGTTTTCTGGTTCTTCCTATTGACTGGACTGGGGGAGCCTGTGCAATGGATGCATATCTAGGGATGCTTCCGATGTAGGATGGTGCTGGTCTGCAGTGCTATCTCTAAATGAAGTGGTGGGTGCCATATGCTGGAGCCATATGTTGGAGTGCATTGGAGTGCTGCTGTTTCTGCTGCTACTGTGCAGAGCAGGGTTTCTTCCCTACTTTATGTTGATGCTGAGGCACACTCTCTGGAGGACCCTGAATTGCAGTGCCTTCTGAGGTTAGTGGATATGCTCCTGCATTGATGCAGTTTTGCAAGATGTTGGCATCATCTTGATGCCATTTTTGTGAGGCTGTGGCTGGTGATTTGCTGGCCAGCTTTGATGATGGGTGAAATGCGGATTTTGCATTGGTTGCTGTTGGGTTGTGGCCTCTGTATTTGTCAGCTGGACTGGGATGCCTCTCTGCATCTTTTTAGTGGATTCCTGGCTGATGATCCGGTGTTCATTGTCATTCCTGCCTGCTTCAGTAGTGCATTTGGATGGATATACGTGCAGCTGTGAAATTAGCTGCTGATTTGATGGATTTTGTCCAGTGATGCTGTGGTTAAGGATGCGGATGCTGCCTCTCTGGCCCAGTTGGTGTGCTGATATGCATACTCTTCGATCCTGTGAGTTGATTTAGATGCTGATGTTGCTGCTGATGTTCCTGTGAGAAGTTCTCCCCCTTCTCTCTAACTTTTCAAATTTCAAATTCGATTTTCAGAGCCCGTGCTCTGCTCGTCGCCGACCATGACCGGTCCTTCGGGGGCTCTCCCTGGCCCGCTCTTGGACCTCGACTCCCATGTTCTTCCCTCTCTTTCGTTTTCCTCTCCGCTAACCCAGCGACTGGATGCGAATGATCTCCCGAAGCGGAGGCGGTCGGTCGTATCCCTATCACCGGCACCCAATGCTCCTAGTTTGTCTTTCCTGAAGTCCAAGGGTCTCCGAAAAGACCTTGTGAGCGGTGGCTCTGTCCCTCCCTCTGGGTCGGCTAGCAGCCAGAAGACCGTAGATGGCAAGTTGCCAAAAATTTCTTCTCGATCAATTTCTTCCCAGAGTGGGTGTATGCGATCCTTTGAACCTCTAAAATACTTTCCTCCCCTCTCAACTGAGGGTTTCGACCCCCTCCTTTCTCCTCCGGAGGATGTCACTCAGCAGGGCCGGGAGTTCTGGGGGCATACCCTGGTCGGTTTCTTCATCGAAAAGCCATTACACTTCCTGGCGGTGCGATCCATTGCTCGAAGTATTTGGGCAAAATATGGGCTTAACCATGTTGCTACGAACGGTAAGGGCTTCTTCTTCTTCAATTTTGATTCTGACGATCATCTGTCAGCTTGCTTGGAGCACGGGCCTTGGTTTTTTCGGTATAATCCATTATTTCTTAAGAGATGGACTCCCGGTTTGATTCTGGATCAGGAATCTCTTAAATCAGTTCCTGTCTGGATTAGCCTTTTTCATGTTCCATTTGAATTTTGGACCCCACTTGGTTTGTGTTGGATTGCAAGCCAAGTGGGGCGTCCCCTTTGTCTTGATTCTCGGACAGCTAGTATGGAGTATTTGAATGCTGCACGTATCTGTGTGGAGGTGGGTAAGGATGTCATTCTCCCTGATAAAATTAGGATATCTGTTAGTGCCAAGGTATCTCAATTGACAGCTGAGGTGGAGATCATTTATCATTGGAAGCCTAATGGGTGCTTGAGAATCAGTAAACCCAAACAGAGCTGCTCTGTGTCGGTGGTTGAGGATTCAAAGCCCCATCAGATTTCTTCTTCTCTGCCTCTGAAATCTGGCAGCGTTGTGGATGGTTCTGTCCTGCCTGTGAATGACTTGAGGAGGAGGCTCGTTTCTAGCTCGTCTCCTGGGCATAGATCTAGCACTGTTTGTGTCACGGCTGAATCGAAGGAGGCGGTGCTTGCCATCAAGGTTTCAAGGTTAATGGAGAAGGTTAGAGGCTGTGCTGTGCAATCAGGCCCAGCTATTGACTCTTCTGAGCGTGTGGTGCCGTCCTCTCCCCTGTTAGATGTGTCTGGAAGGGCTGAGGGTTGTGAGGATGGCCCACCTCTGTTGTTGTTGGACTGCTATGTAGCTGGGTGTTGTTCGCCCGAATCTGATTTGGATGCTGGCCCCCTTGCTGTTGGCCTTGCTGATGCCCCTGGCATCCCAAATGATTTTGATGTGGATATGCCCCTGGCTCCTCATTTGATGAATCTGTGGATCCGGTTGGTGCTGTTACAGGGACTGGGGTTGATGAGGTGTCCTCAAAATCCTCTTTGCAATTCCCTGTGCCTGTCCCTGCCGTGATCCCTGAGGGGCACATTGTGACCGTCCCTGGTTTGGGGGATTGTGGCACGGATCTTGATGTGAAAGTTGGTTCAGATTCCATACAGCAGTCTGCTGGGGTCGCTGATGACAGCGGTGTGGTGGTTACGTGTCCGAATTTGTCTGTCGTAATTGATCCTGAAATAACTCCGGATTCTATCTCGCGGATTGCCCAGAAATATGGCTTGAAGTCTAATTCTGATGGCCGGGCCTCCCCTCGCCTTTTTTATCACTTGGATGTAAATCATCCCATTGTGTCATCTGGAGAGGTTGTGGAGGTGGCTCCAA
>JAODPA010018863.1:0-13745 GCA_025585075.1 Nepenthes mirabilis
CATATGACACGGCCTATTTAACCCCTCAAATATATGTTATGTACAATATAATTGTTTGTAAAATTTTTATCAAAATTTCAACTTTTAATTTGGTTGTAATTTAATAGTTTAAATTCAACCGAACTAATACAGACTATACATATAATATTTATTCTCCATGAAAATCAAACAATATCTTTATTCTTTTTCTAAGAATCAAATAACCCAACCTGTATGTGTTAATATGGCGATCAAAATGGAAGCATGGTAAAAATACTCAATATCACAAACAAAATATATTCAATAAATCCGCCCACCCACCACCAAAAAAAGAAAAAAGCTCAACAAAACAGTCAAATACTGTTGAGTAAGATTTAACAATAATAAGATCATGTTTCACAGGAAAATCATCAATCCACCATAGGACTGCTTTGCTTTTGTTTCTTCAAGTTCAAGTAGCTGAAGAAGAAAGCTGATGACAGGAGCTTGGGTTGCCTTCATCAATGCCAATGCCATTAACACCGGCACCACTGGCCAATGGACATGGATCAGCTCTGCCTATCTTTCCGGTGTCATCATTTTCATCTTCATCGAGTTCATCCACGAAAGATGAATTCGTCCGTCGAAGTTCCTTCACTTTCAGAAACTCATCATAGTGCATCCGCCTCTGTTCTTTAAAACTCATTCCGCTCTTATCTGTCTCAGAATCTTGCATACAAAATCATGACACCAACTCATCAAGAAGAAAAATTAAGCTAGTTTAGAACAAATAACAAATTAAACGCTTTTGATTATGTTAATTAAGAGTTTATATAGATTATAAGAAACACCTAATAATATATCATAAATATCTGATAAAGTAAATAAAATGACATTGGTTTATTAAATCTTTATATAGAAAGTTACCATACAAATTTGATCTCACAATTATCCTACGTCATGAACAGATTAAAGGTACATAAAGATATTAACAGCTCACGTAAAACTCCTCACTGCATCTTGTTTGCGGGGGTGCCTTTTAGGAGGTAAGATCTGTAATATACAAAGAGAAGTGGAAAGCAATATCACTTGAGCAGATGAGCCAGCAAGTGGACACAATCCTACTGAAATGGTCCACAGGAGGGCTGTTACATGAAACATATTTGGTTCACTCGCACGGTTTAACAATGTTGGCAAGAGAACCTGGGTATCAAAGTTGGAACCATGGTCACAAGTTTGATTCTCATTGTCACATATCAGTACTTACCTGTGTATGGTCTTTTGGGTGAAGTAATGCATCCAAAATTTGGCCAAAGCCCATGAAGTGGAAGCGATGATTCTTTGCTACCGAAAAAATTCAATACTCGAAAGGGGAAAAAAAGTAATGAGGCGCAAGCACACACAAAGACTGACTATTTATAACAGTAACAATAATAACAACAAAGCCTTAAATCTCATTAAGTGGATTGGCTATAAAAAATTATTTTTGCTATTCACTCGTTTTGATGTAATATCATTCGAGAATAGAAACAAATTAATCATTTTTTTTTATCATTTTTCTTTAAGTTTTCCTATATTTATCTTTTCATTTCTCTCCTCTAACGACAACTACCTCACATTTTCATACTAGTGCAAATACAGCTCTTTCAACTTGAAAAATGAGGTGCAGGTCCAGTTAACCAGTTTGGGGTCAGTTGAATGCATCAATAGCAGCAACCGAGTCTGTTCATAAAAGTAATTCCCAGAAAAAAAATTGAAATCTGGAGTTTATGATTAAATGTATCATCCTCCCAAATACATATCTAAGATCCTTTACGGACTCTGAAGTATTTGAGTCAAAATGAAAATTGATGTAAATGTGACAAAAACACAACAACGTTTTAAACAAATTTTCTTAATATTTTATTTTTCTCCAAATTTTCTGGAGAAGCAAATAGTCTGCTAATAAACGCATTTTGAAGAACATATTGGAGCTGTTCCCAAACCAAAATGATCCACATTTGTATTGAAGGATAAAAAGGAGATGAACAACACAAATCACAGGCCTTTTAAACATGTTTGCTGATCTAACAATTATACAAAAACAGATAAAATCTGAACATCTCTCTTTCTTTCTTTCCTTTTTTTTTTTTCCTGTGGAAAAGGGAAGTTGAACAAGAAGATGTTCACTAGAAATAGAAACCAGAGCAAGTTAAAGAAGTCCTCAACCCTCTAATCAGCCAACATCAGCAACTTCAATCAATTAACTGAGTTTTAAATCACAAGGACAAACAATTAAGAAACAGTCACTAAGATACTTATCCGCATGTAGACTTGCTACAGGGAGCTAGGTATAAATGTAAAATTTTATGAGACTTTAACTTTTTTTACGGAATGTCAAAGTTATTATGTTATTTTACAATTCAATGATGCCAAGTTAACACAACTGAATCCATACTTGGTATTCTTTTTTCAAATAATGTGGAATCCATTTCTTTCCTTTTACCTTCATCGATCTTTCTTAATTAGAGTTTATAATAATTTTGTGTCATGGATTATGTATGGCTGCAGTTTTTTTGGAAGGCTTTCAGTGTCAGAAAATTGAAATGGAAAGTCAAATAAAATTCCCTTCAACCAAACATGTAAAAAACTGCCCTAATTATTCAAAAAACCACCTATTATTATCCACGACATATGATGGATAATTCTTTCATTTAAAAGTAGGAAGAAGAATGATTTCTTAATTACAAAAATGCCATTTTTTTCTATTAAATGCCTTCAATCATTTCAAAAATTTGGTAAATATGTATCACATCATGTGAAACAATTTTAACAATAAAATGCAAGTTCAGTAGAAATTTGAATAATAGTATGATAACTGTAAGTTTAAAAAATCTCTTTATTAGCAGGTGCCATGTATCAAAACATAGCACCCACCTGCATAAAGCAACTCAAAATCAAAACCATGCCATGCTCTATATTTTTCAAAAATGGTGTAAGGGAACAAAGCCCCATATGGAAAGGGACAAGTATCAACGGACATTTATTTAGGAAAATTTACTTGATATTATAAATTGCTAGTACTATGCCACATGTAAAAGTTACGAACGTATCGTTTCATCAGCGCACTTGGAATTGGACACGTGGCATGTGCTGCGTAGCAATGGTGGTTGATTGTTAGTTTTTTAAGGTTTTCCGACTTTCCAACAAATATAATGTTCAACAACCAACAGCCATAATTACCTGCCATCATAAACTTTTCTTAGGCAAACCTATAAATAGAGCTGGGCATTGTGACCTCTGAGATAGAATGCAAAAGCACTGGGTCCAACTTGGAGGTAGATTGTAGACTAGAGAGAGCAGCCCCAGACTTTCTTACGAGCATGTTTCCAATGGAAAGCTGATGCAATCATAAACAAGGAGTAATTTTCAAGTGATTAACGCCCCTTTTCTAGCCACACAACCATGTGCCATTAATAAAGAAGGAAGAAGTTTCAATAAGGAGCAATCTCCCAAGGTTCTTTTGGAAATGCATTAGCCTCCCCTATTAATATAGTTAGAGCCCTTTCCCATGTTAGATTATGGCTGCCCCCTTCCCTATTAATTGTAGTGTTAACTTTCATTTTTAGTAATGCATTAGCCTCCCCTATTAATATAGTTAGAGCCCTTTCCCATGTTAGATTATGGCTGCCCCCTTCCCTATTAATTGTAGTGTTAACTTTCATTTTTAGTAGAGTAGAGAAGAGAGAAAAAAAGTATAAGATTATGAGCTTCGGCTTACCTGAGAATGCGGTAGTCTACTTACTTGTGAGTAAGTCCCAATGCTTCTAGGCAAGCTATCAGAGTTGTTTGGTCCTCTGATGGAGAGTAAGTTCCAATACTTAGATGGGTGATTCCCTAAGAGACCATTAAAATGTTGAGTGATTTTCTTTGTTGGGTGAGTGATTCTCCGAATACTATTTCTTGTGCAAATAAAGTTATGCAATCTATTCCTTTTATTTTCTCTTTTTTATTGTTATTTTTTGTTTTTATATGCAAGTAGTTCATTTTGTATTTTGTCCTACATCAAGAGTTCTGCGGTTTGATTTTGTTAGTATAAGACATAATCAAACATCAGGCATCGTTGTTTCTCAAAGGCAATTTTGCAATGCTTATTTTCATTGCAAGGGACAAACTTCATATTAAAGAAAGTGACTTTTATTACATGCCTTGATGCTTATCCTTTTTAAGTATTTTGTAGTTTTGAACTCTTGCTTTTCTAACATTCCATTCCTACTTTTAAACAGGGTATTGCCGAAATCAAATACCGAAAAAGGAAAACAAAATGACTTTAAGGGTGCATTTAGAATAAAGAAAACTTGACAGAAAAGAAAATAGCAATGAAAAAATAAAAAAGAAAAAAATTAAAAAAAAAAGTATTTTCTTTCTCTTGTTTGGATATGATAGAAATTCCTATTGAAAAGAAAATAAATTTTCAAAAAAAATATTTTTGTTATTTGGTCACTAAAGAAAAACTAATGAAAAAAAATAAATGTCTTTAATATGTAAATAAACTCATTTTTGTGACTATTTTCTGTGCTAATTTGAGCCAATCACGAGGAATCGATATTTAAACTCACGAATGTCGAAAGGGAAGAGAGAAAATCTGAGCTCTCATCAACAATAAAATGAAAAAAAATCTCAAAATTGTGACACTAAAGGCAGACCTAATAGTTTTAATTCTCACCTTTATTCAAAGGACCATTACAGTTCTCAATCATTATGAGATTATCAACCCAAATGGAATTATGTAAAAGTTAGACTAATAGCTGCCAACCATCAATTAGAGATGTCCATATCAAATAATCATCTAAAAAACTCAATATTTCACGGATAGCCAAAAAGATCTACACATTTTTTGTTTTCTTCTTGCTTTTAGATGGAAAATAATTTTCCATAAAACACTAATATTTTCACACCTACTTTCCACAATATTTTTTTTCCTAACATTTTCCATCAATTTTTTCCTTTGCTCTAAATTTTCTTAATTCCAAATATACCCTAGAGAATCTAAGTGCTAAAAAGTGGAGATTACTCAAGGGGAAGAATGAACAAGTACCTTCATCATCCAGCTCCATAGCATCTTCCTCATCCTCAGATGATGTCCAACCAACAGACCTTGAAGTGTTCTTCCTACTAGAGGAAACAACATCACTTAAGGCATTCCATAGTTCTTCTGCACGTGCAGCTTCACCAGCAGACTCACTGAAGCTAACACTTAACGGAGATGAAGATCCTAAAAATCTCAAAGGTTATCACATGATCAGCCTCAGTCTTATGATTGCAAAAGCAAGAAGGAATTTTTAAGTTCAGATTTTATTTGTTAGTATTGTCGAAAATACTCAATGCATTCATGCAAGGCCTTGAAAACTACATGACACCTGCTATAAATGTACGGAATCAACCATAAAAGAGTAAAGAATTATAATTATATACCATCATCATACATCATAGGGTGATACGGAGTCTTTGGCTCAGTGATCTTCTGCCGTACGGGTTTATTTCTCTCAATTTCACCTAAATTAGCCTCATTCCACCTCACGCGTCCCCTGTTCCAATCAAGAAATATAAAAAATAAAAGGTTAATGAAATTAATATCATCCAAGTTATAGATTGCATAAGAAAAAAATTACGAGGTGAAATATTTCCATCCAGGTTGTATATAAAAAATACCTCAATCGATGGGCACCATGAATGCAAATGCAAGCTGAAATTGCACAACTGATGTTGTATTTATTGATTAAAGAAATAAAGAACACTGATCATTTCATATTATGGGAGAATTTGCATGGTAACTCTGGAGAAATCACATCCACAATTTGGAGAATTTTACCTCCATTTGTGATGGGACATCATATCTATTATCCAGGTTGAGCACCAAAATTTTTTCATTGTCTTTTATCATAAACTTACTTAATTTCATTTTTTGATATTCTTGTAAATTAATTCATAACATGCTTTACATGAATCTACAATTGATTTTTCCTAGGCTGAGTTTGGGAAATTATGCTATCACAGTCCATGAGATTGTAACATATGGTAGCATCCCTTCTGTAGTTGGTGGAGCTGTGATGTGTTTATGAATGATTGTAAATCGTCTATAACCTTCAACTTTATCTGTGGATTTACCTTGTATTTGGAATTACCTGAAGAAACTAATAATTTACCTTTTTAAGTTCAAAATGCTTCCAATTGAGGGGGAAAAAAAAACATTTAGTGTCAAACAAAAGGTTAATTTGCTCAAATTAATTAATTCTTTTCTTCAGGTTTGTGCTCTTTAAATCTCGCAAATGTTAAAGGATTATCCTTTCATGGGCAAAATCTTGGCAACGTCAGATGGTGGTGACTGATTGTTCATGGTGACATTAGGGTTGGATACATTACAACACAAGGTATAAGTCCACAATTTCATGGTTTAAGATGAAACCCAACAAAAACAAGAAGAAACCTTCAATGATCCAGTATAATATCAACAAAGTACAAAATGAGAACAGGATAGAAAAGGGCACACCATACCTTTCGCTTTAGGCCATCATCTATAAACATCAGAGAGTATATTTTCACAATTAAGATGACGATTAAACAGAGCAAAGTCATGTTAAGATGATGATGTAACTCTTTTTAAACTAGCAAAAAACTTGCACAACTCTTAAATCTTTCAATGAGAGAAACTAGCTCAAGTCTCAAATTCAGGCCAACCTCAGCTACTCCTCCCACCTTAGCTTGAATTCCACCAAACTTATTAACTCTAATTTGAACCACAGAATGTCAATAGCGTATGTCTTGAGATTTCCCTAAAACCAAATTACACTGACACTTGTTGGCATAAAGGATGCTTAAAATTGTGTTTGGTATCCTCCTTTTGACAAGTAGAATCAAGCAAATCCACATAAAACTGAGTGTTGGGTTCCAATACCCAGGGTCACTAAAAGGACGGGCAAAGTGGGCGAGTACTTGACCCGAGAGGCCCAGGTTGTTAGATTGCCCAAAAACCGCGTGAGGAGAGATAAGCTCGAGGACATTCCACAATGGGCCCAAAGGCCTTTAGCAAGCCACTAACGCAGTTAACGACCGAGAGCCCTCTCATCCAGTCCGAGAACAGACACAACATGGCTTATAGTACGCGGACAAGCACAGCATATGTTATAATACGCGGACTCATCCCAAGGATAATAATGCCAGAAAGGGACGAGGACTCTCCCAGATGTCCGAGAATGCCAGCTCAGCTTCACAGTTATTAAAAGACACGCAACTCATGCGTCACGCCATCACCAAACCTCAGAGCATGCCCAGTCACTTCAGGACTGACATTCCTGGCGGGGAGTGGCAGGTCAAGCGCCGTTGGAAGTTAGCTCCCTGAACACGCCAGCGTGCCTGACACAGCGTGGCTGTGTCAGGGGAGTAGGTGGCCGCCCTACCAGTGGGCCTCAGTAGCCACATGGGCACACCAGCTGCCACGTGGACGTCTCCAACAACCCCATTTTCTCTATAAATACTCACTTAGAGCCCACAAAGAAGGGATCTCTCGATCCCTTTCTCTCGAGATTTCTTGGAGCCTTAAGCATTCTCTGCATCTCCCTCCTCAATAGTGAAAAGATAAAAGAAGGGAAAAGAGGGTTCATCTCCCCACTCTGTATTGTGTACACGACAAACGATCAGCTAGTAAAATCTATTTCAGGCTCCAAGCCCCGTGGTTTTTCCTCCTCATTTTAAGGGGAGGTTTCCCACGTAAAAATCTGGTCTCTCTCTCTCTCTCTCAAACTCCATATTCTTATGTTGCCCCGGACCCCGAAAACCGGAACGCAACACTGAGTAATTTAAAAAGCATGATGTTTGATTAGAAGAGAGAAAAATAATAGAGATCAAAACCGTTAAAACTATAGAGATCTCTAATTATATTTTTATCAAAGTATGATTTCACAGTTATCAATCCAAAACCCAAGAATGAACTGTAAAAGCTATAGCGATCTCTGATAAATCTTGTGGAATGGACCTCATAGACAAGAAAATTAAATTTTTACAGTTTTACATCATACAAATCAAACAAAATGCATTTAACAGGTATCTATAGTTTTCTTATCCACAGTTTTCCACAGTTTTACCTGTCTGTATTTTACCGTGGTTTCTCTGATTAAAGAACTAAGGAATCAGCATCATCCTTGAAAACACGAGCCTCAAGGATAACTTCAATTGGGTCGGAGGGGGTATAATCCATCTCATTCCAATCAACATCAACTATAAGTCCCCTTATTCACCCGAAACAGATCACAATATCGAAATTTCTTGAGACCAATTTGACAACTTATAGCTCAAAATAAAAAAAAGGCTCTGATCCAATTTCTTATGGCAAAAGCCGGAAGAAAGTGCCAATTCTCAAGAGAATTGATATTGATTGTATGTAAATTCAACAGACTGAAGAAAGAAAAAGAATACGGAAGAGAAAAATGACACACAAATTTTGACGCTGTTCAGCTTGCAAAGAAAAAAGAATACGGGAGAGGAAAGGGCACTCCAAAGTTGACGCTGTTCAGCTTGTAGCCTACATCCATAGCCATGGAATTTCAAGAGAATTCAATTTACAAAACAGATGAAGCTTTACGAAGAGAGAACTCATATAACCCCCCAAAAACACGTAAACCCTAGACCTAAAATACACTCACAAGCGTGGCTCTTTGGCTCTCCAAATATACAATATTTGCAGTGAAATTCGACCGAGTTTCAAATTCAAGCGATGAACATCGTATTACCTCCTGCTGCTTCGATGAGAATTACGCTTTATCTACCATTGAAAGGGACAAAGAATAAAGCATTCAATAACATTCAAACAACGCAAGTAGGACAGTTTGCTCGTAAATTATCGAATCACTCACTTCATTTTCCAGGATAATGATCCCTCGAAATGCAGACGGCAACCAGAACAGCCGACAATTTGCTTAATTTCACTTGTCAAATAACAGAAATACGAATAAGAGTCACAATAAAGTCAGCCACCGATACCAATGATCATGCCTATCTTGGCGTGAGGTAGAGAATATGATAATTCAGGTACGAAGGTCCTTCCCCCTAGGTAGAGGAGGTTAACATCTAAACAATAAATTGAAGAAGAGGCTCCAATAACCGGCACTAATGGATGACATACATCACAGTTCTTACGTCACTTTTATTCATAATCCTCTCCTGAAACAAAAACAGAAGCAAAAAGGAACCCCTGAACAACTACAAACGGCTAAATTTTGATGCAAATTTTGAATTAAATGATTCTGGGCATTTCGAATTTGAGGGTTTGAGATTTTTCAGCTCATCGACTCCATTAAGATGAAAAATTACAGCTGACCTAAAATATTAAAATCAATTTTTTGACGGAAATGGAAGACGAAAGGTCTCGGTAAATTGAGTATAATTTTCCCAAAACCTAAACTATATATTACAGAGGATTACACTAATAGAAAAATGGAGTACCTATTCATATCCATTTTCAAATACATATACATATGTAAAATAAAATAAATTCCATATTTAATTCGAACAACATTATTTAAATTGCAACATTCTCCATCTAAAATATATATATATACACTCCAAAATGGATCGAATGTTAGAGTTATTCATACATCGAGATTAACAGTGATGTGTCTTAGATCCAAATTTTGAACGAATTCGGATCAAATTGGTTTGCTGGATTTCAGTCATTGTTATTTGAGTCTGGATCCTACACACCACAATTTTAAATAAGAGGTTAAGTGACGGCAAGATTTTATCCCACCAAAAATACTCTGACATTCAAGTCAGTAAACAGCCTTCTGATAATAAAAAGGTAAATATAGAGGATGTAGAAATAAATGTTAAGGTGTGATTGGAGAGTGAGGGTCAAAGGTGCACTCGTTGAGAGAATAGCTCTGGTTATGGATGCTTGTGGAATGCAATTCCTCTAAGTATCGAGTTCGCAGTAAACTAGTATCAGAGAGAGAGAGCGTCTGGATGCTTAAGAGTTTAGAGAGCTTCTGTTAGCTTAAATATGTAAAAAAACATACCTGTGGAGTAGATCTCTATGGCCTTTTATAATTGCTGGTCTCTGACTACCTTCTTTAGGTGGCGAGGCGATATGCCCGCATTCTGTGGAGATTGTTATTTTCCCCAACATAGGCGCGGGCGCCATTATGGGCTATAAAGTTAGGAAGGAAGATTCACTTTCTTTTGTGGAGATACTGTGTGCAATGACCGTTAGGACGTCATCTGAGGATTGTGCGCTGATTTGTGAGCATTCCTTTCAGGGTGTGCTCTAATTTTGGGAGATTTTTATTACAGATGATATTGTCTTTCTTAAAAGCGCGAAGAATTATGGTAGACGACTGTTGAGGTTTAAAAATGTACACGTGGGCTAATTTTGATCTGAGCCGTGTCTATATTGGGCAGCGTCCGGCGTACTTGTTGCGCTCTTCCAGTCAACGGTAGCGTTAACCATCTCAGAGATAAATTAGCAGCTATTGATTCTGGGCCATTTACCCCTTTTGGGACAGTCCACTAGAACGTCCTCATCAAATGGCGACGCGTGCTTTCACTTTAATAACTAGCTCTCGGACGGATTTGGCCTCCCGGGCCTCGTTCTCCCTTCTTCTCTCTCTAGAATCGCCCCTCTCTCTCTCACTACAAACCCTAAACCGTGTGAAAATGATGAGGAGAAGAACGCGTATTTATACCATGCCACCACTCGAGCGCGGCTCGAGCGGGCAGCAGGCAGCCGCGACACTGGTTTTCCCGCTCGAGCACAGCTCCATCGGCCAGCAGGCAGTGGTGATTCTGGTTTTTCCGCTCGACCAGTGCTCGAGCGGCTAGCGGGCAGGCGAGATTCTAGAAAACACGCTCGAGCAGAGCTCGAGTGGCGAGCGGGCGTGCACAAGCTGCTGGCCCCACACCTCAGCAAAAGAAATTCCAGATTATTTTCTAATTGTTCACCAGATACACGTTCCCGCATCGCTCAATAGGTCTATTATTAATTAACAATACGATGATTCCCCCATAAGTACCATACCCTTAAACCCGGAACCTCACAACTCTCCCCCACTTATAAAATTTTGTCCTCGAAATTTTTTTAACAAATTTAAAGAATTGAATTAGTTCGCTTACCTCAAAACAGATGAGGATGTCCTTCCCGTCTTTCATCCTCTCTTTTACAAGTCGCTTCCTCGCTGGAGTGGTTCCTCCACAAGACCTTCACGAGAGGAATGACTTTTGATCGCAAGATTTGATCCCTTCGATCTGAAGATTTTCACAGGCTCCCCAAAATAACGTAGATCTTTATTGATAGCCAAAGAACCAAAATTGATCACATGAGATGGATCATAAACGTACTTCCTGAACATCGAGAAATGAAAGACGTTATGCACCTCGGCCAAGTTCGGGGGTAAAACTAGACGATAGGCCACTTCACCAACCCGTTCAAGGATCTCAAATGGCCCAATAAAACGCAGCTTCAATTTCCCCTTAACACCAAACCTGGAAATTCCTTTCCACGGTAATACCTTGAGGAAGACAAAATCTCCAACCTCAAATCCAAGATCGGACCTCCTTCTATCTGTATAACTTTTCTGTCGACTCTGGGCAACCTTCAACTTTCAAAAACAACAGCAATCTTATCCGATATCTCACGAACAACATCTAGGCCCAGTAACCGCCTGTCCCCTGTCTCCTCCCAATGAATGGGAGATCGGCACTTCCTACCATAAAGTGCCTCGAAGGGAGACATACCGATACTCGCCTGGAAGCTATTGTTGTAGGCGAATTCGGCGAGTACCAAGTGATCATCCCAATTCCCTTGGAACTCCAACACCGAAGCCCGAAGCATGTCCTCTAGTATCTGAATCATCCGCTCAAACTGGCCATCGGTCTGAAGATGGTACGCCATGCTAAACTTCAGGCTCGTCCCTAATTCACGATGCAAACTCACCCAGAATTTATAGACGAACCACGGGTCACAATCAGACACAATAGATGCTGGCACACCGTGCAACCTCACAATGTCGCTGATATACAGCCGTGCCAGACGATCACGACAGTACGTAGCCCAAATGGCTATAAAATGAGCAGATTTCGTCAATCAGTCCACAATGACCCAAATTACGTCGTGATTTCTCGAGCGCCAGGCGAGCGGTGGAGCTTTCCAGAGGATTCTGGAAGCTTCGTTCGAGCCAGCGTTGAGCATGCTTCAGGCGGTTGGGTTTTTGTTGTTTCGGCTCGAGCGGTGAATCGAGCATGCATCAAGCGGTGGCTGTTTTGAGCGTGTGTTGAGCAGGAAAGCTTCGGGTGGCGTTTTCTTCATTAAAAGTCCCCAGATTTTTACCAAGTTCATCTATTTATTTATCCAATATTCTAATATTATGTAGAGAGATATGCCTTGCCTCATGTTAATTCTATTTTTGATTTGGGAACCTCACATGAACTATCAACTAGGGCTGGATTTGTGATTTTTATAGGTAGTTTTCATACCTTTCAACCTCCTTTTAGAAGTCAATGCTTACAATAGGGGGCCACTACTTGATGTGATTAATCCTCAAATCATTTCCAAAGGGACTTCATTGTTCTTGGTATGTCTTAGAGTTGAGTAGATATTTTCCCAATCTCTAATGACATGAGAAGGCACATTATTTTGTAGTTAACCTAATTATTTGTGCATGCTGGTATTCGCCGTTGTGGGCAATTAGTGGATATTCATGAGTGTATTCTTATTTTTGGGTGAACAAATTGATTATTTTATTTTTCATATACAGTGTAATGAATCAGAATCAAGCATATCAAATTAATAAATAATTAAATTTTAAATTCGATCTCCATGATAATAATATTACCAATTAGACCCCAATAATCCATTATGAGATCTCATCGGATAACCATCTAGATAACATAAATATGACCTGGTCCAAATAGTCGTAAGAGAGATAACTATATAATAACAACTCATCCACGTAATTAAGATATTCAACAACATCTGAATATACTATTTTAAGGACTAAACCTGGCCAATCCAATAATCGAAATATAACCTATATAGACCCAACAATATTAGAATAGTATAATACTCGCCACGTTATATGATGTTGCATCTAATTTTATTCATGCTCCTACAATACATCCAAGCCCACTAATCTGAAAGAATAAAATAAAAAATATGAGTTTAGAACTTAACAAGTATCATAAACAAATAAACAGATCCAATAATTGGATGAGGAATAGGTACAAAATCAATAAACCGATATAAATTTAATTTGTAGATATAAAAATCCAATCATTAAATCCAAAACAAAATCCAATACCCAAATCTAACAAAATTCAATATCCTAATCCAATGGTAATCTCGTATTCAAATCTGTTGGGTTCCAATACCCAGGGTCACTAAAAGGACGGGCAAAGTGGGCGAGTACTTGACCCGAGAGGCCCAGGTTGTTAGATTGCCCAAAAACCGCGTGAGGAGAGATAAGCTCGAGGACATTCCACAATGGGCCCAAAGGCCTTTAGCAAGCCACTAACGCAGTTAACGACCGAGAGCCCTCTCATCCAGTCCGAGAACAGACACAACATGGCTTATAGTACGCGGACAAGCACAGCATATGTTATAATACGCGGACTCATCCCAAGGATAATAATGCCAGAAAGGGACGAGGACTCTCCCAGATGTCCGAGAATGCCAGCTCAGCTTCACAGTTATTAAAAGACACGCAACTCATGCGTCACGCCATCACCAAACCTCAGAGCATGCCCAGTCACTTCAGGACTGA
>JAODPA010018864.1:0-30590 GCA_025585075.1 Nepenthes mirabilis
ATAATTTAATAATAATTAATGAAGAAGCAGACCCTGCTTCTCCCAAGAAAGAAGAAGCAGGATCCCCTGACCCCATGATACCTGAACCGAGCGATGTGAGACAATCAGAACCGGTGGAGCCAACATCGGCTTTGACCCAATTCCGTTCGAAACCGACCTCACCACTGAGTTTTATTGCAATCATCACCGAGTTGCCACAGGAAGACTCGGACAGCTACAAAGAGCATCGTCATCAGCGAAGGTCACATCGCGAAAACGCCGCGAGGTTGGATTCTTGCTAGAAAGGACCAAGGGGAAAACCAAAACTCGGAATGCAAGCAAAGAAAACATAGTTCTTCATCAGTAAAAGCTAGCCTATCCATGTTATTGGTATGCTGCAATAAGAAAGCATCAATCATATAACCAAGAAATTGGAAAAATGGTACGAATACGAATTATTTCCCCCCCTTTTGTTGTTTTATCAGTTGGTAATTCATAGTTAGATGGAATTATGATAATTTTGATGGGATACAATCATATGGTGTTCTTTGTGCAGTTCTCGATTGTAGCTATTAATGATACGGAGTCCAGAGGCCAGTGGGAACCCTTGGCTCCTACCAAAGAAGCGCAGGCATTCCTTTCTTTCCCCCTCCGTCTATAATATCTTTACTGTTTATTTAAGTAGCATAAGTTGTGCAATATCGGGAAAAAGAACACGCATATTTGCTTGTCTTGGTATGTAACATAAGCATATGTGCAGATAATCTGATTAAATTGCTTGGTTATATCACTGAAACGTTTATATATCTATTATTAAAATAATTTCTTCTTCAATTTCCCTTCAGTTGTTACTATGGGAAATTATTTTCCTCGAAAAAAAAGAAGTTGGTCTGGTGTAAATGGTTGTCAATTTGGGGGTAGATGCAGACTTTGGGTGTGTTGGGATTAGACCAAAACACACTGTTGTGTCCTCAGATTCCGGCCGCGCATGGTTAGAGACCTAAATGACCACTCAGATCCCTTGGATGCACCTGAACGGAATCCGTGCAACACAAGTAGTCTGGTTATCATTTTAGACTAGTGGTTGTGATCTGGGAGGTAGGAGAGAGGAGGAGAGAGCGATGATGCACGAGATTTTACGTGGAAAAATGAGAAGTGAAAATCACGGGACTTCAGTCCGAAAACTAGCTTCACTGTGCCGTTGGAGATTACAAGGGGATTCCAAAGTGTGCTCAAGCTTTTTTCTCTCTTTCTTTTTCTCTCTCTACAGTGGTTAGGGCAAAGTGAATGTTGGAATCTTTTGTTAGGTGCACAGTTAATGTATTTATAGTGGTTGAGCCATCCTCTGAGGGTTACCCACGTGGCGCTGGTGTGCTCAGGAAGCTGGCCGCCAACTCTATCAATCTAGCCTTCTGGGCCAGGGATGTTGCGTGCACACTGATGATCTCCTGTGATGTCCCATCGAAGGTGACTAGGTATATGCTGCAAGCCATCATTCTTCTGACAGTCTGACGGGTTTGGCCACCAAATTTCCTGGCATGCCGCCTTTGCAGGCATGGTGATGTCCGTAGCCCTCCTCTGGTCCATGGGCTCGAGTGGACTTTAAATTCATTATGCCATTTGGGCCAGCCCTAGCGCCTGGATCTATTGGGCTTATTGGGCCCACTGAATCTATGTGGTGTCATGGTCCGACCACTGGAAAATAAGTTCCGCTAATGGGCCTTGGGCACGGTACCCTTTACTAGCCTCCCATGTCTGGGCCGACTGGTAGTCAAGGCCTAGCATGTCCATTTTGGGCCCAGTTAGCCACTGCATTGTCCTCATTGGGATGCGCTATGTTTTGTCTCCTTTTGGCATCGCGTCTTTTTCAGGTAGTCTGACGTCACGCCTTCCCCAGGTAGTCTGACGTCGGGCCTTCCCCATACCATTGTGCAGGCTTTCCAGGTGCCTTGAGGGCTTTTCTTCTCCGCAAATTATGGCTACCAGGAAGCGTACTTAATTAAGCGTTGGTAGGGTGCCAGCTTGTCCATAAATAGGAGGGTTTCTTGACTGGTGTGGTTTATTCCTTAGCTTATCCTAGAGGAACAATGCGAGAGCCTTGGTTCGCTCCTCTTCCAATGAGTATCCGCAAAGGAGTTGGATGGACTAATTGGAGATTTGAAGCTTCCAATGAAAACTGTCTTCATGTCTCTGCCATGGGCGATTCCTCATGCTAGTGAGGGTGGCTTAGCCACTCTGCCGTCGTCGTATGCCTCCCTCCAGGCTATGATAATCTCCGGCACAGTGGAGAACCATGGGGGAGCCGTCACAGGGAACTTTGTCTTTGAAGTGGTACTCCGCCTATGGTCTTTGCTTTACTTGGACACCACACATATTGCCTGGACGGGAGGCAAAGAAAAGAGTTCCTGTCGAGGAACGTATGTTTTTCGCTTTTCCGCCAGAGCTCCTACCACGGGTGTTGGTCCTACTTCGTGGGGCTAGCCCGCAGGAGCTGACCAACATCGGCGGCTCTTGGGCTTGTTGGGTTACCGGCAGTGGAGCCGTGGCGATCTCATATGGATATGGCAGTCTTGCTATGCCCCAAGCATCCTGGGCCGTTGCCTTAGGGTTTATACCTTGAGCCGTATCTTCTTCCTCTTTTTTGTACCTTTGCTGTCACAATCCGTGTACTTTGTAAAAGAAGTTTGATTGATAAAAGAAGCAGTTGTTGCCTTTATCCTTTTCATTGGTTGCATGAATCTTTCCTCTTTTTTTTTTTTTTTTTTTTTTTTTTTTTTTTTTGCGTCCGCGGTCATTAGCTTGGGGCACATTGGTTGGATTGCTTGAGGACACGCAGGGGTCTGCCATTAGATCAAAATGTCTGAGGAAATCTGTAGCTCTGGGCACTGCTGCGCACTTTGTGATGGTATCCTCGGACATCTTGAAATATTCTCGGATGTTTTCGCGCTTAAAGCTTTCAGCGAGAGTACGTCCGAGAGCTTCCTTCGGGTCCAAGACGTTGGTCTGAGCCACCATTTTTCGGTCATTAAAGAGCATTAAATGCGCGTCAATTTGATTGACGTCGCCTCGAGAAGCCAAGGATCACTATCTTTGACAGCATATGGGGGATCGCCACGTGGCTAGGGTAATGATGACGCGCGCCCTTTGCTTTTCTGCCGATTTCAAATATTATGGCCTGCCCTCGTTTCCGTTTTCCTTCACGCATCCTAAGGGATTTCTTTCCTTACCATTCTCCTTCCAAACTTTTCTTTCCTCATTTCTTTTGTGCTTTAATGGCGCCCGGAGTTAATGATATCACTTCCACCGTCTATCTGGGCAGACTCAAAGCCACCGGGCGGCTTCATCACTGTCTACGAAGTCCACCTCAAGGGTGGGTTTTGCTTTCGTGTCCCGCCGGAGCTCTATCTTATCATGAAGACGCTGAAGGTCCCATTCGCTAGGTTACAACCTAACGCTGTCAGGTTCCTTGTTTTGCTCTGCGTTTTCGCCCGTTGTTACAATAGAATTCTTGATGCCGCAATGGTGAAGGTTAATTATCCATAATCTGGACTGGATTGCCGCCACCCGACGTTTTGAGTATGCTGTTATTAGTGGTGGGAATCCAGATTCCACCAAGAGGTGGAAGGATAAGTTCTTCTTCCTGGGGGTCCCGAAGACTTGGGCTCTTTCCACTGCTTGGGGCAATGTGGATGTAGACCCTTCCGTAAGGGAGAGGGAGGTTGCCTAGGAGGTTGTGGACTTGGTGCGGGCCAACCTTGGTACTTTTAACGAAAGCAAACAGAATATCTAATTGCGGCCAGAGAATTTGGAAAGGGCCAGGTGGGGGGCTCGTGGCGAGAGTTCTGGACCCCCTACCACTGCTGCCGTAACGGAGAGCAGAAAGAAGACATTGAGGAAGAAGAAAGCACCTCTGAGGATTGAGGGGCCGTCTAAGCGGCCAAGGAAGAGTCGCCGAATTAAGACTTCAAAGAGTCCGGTCGCCATTCCTGAGTCCTCGTCTGATGATGACGATTTTGTGATCGCGCCTCTTGTGAGGAGGCAGAGGACATCAGTTGCGCAGCCAGTCCGAGAGGCTAAACGTCCTGAACCTTCAACTTTTGCCGAGTCCTCTTGTCAACCTTCTCAATCTGTTGGCAAGTCCGCGGATCTCCCCGCCGCCCAGTCTTCCACTGGTGAGCCACTTCTTGACTTTCCCTCCGAGCTTACTGGTGAGATCTCGGACTGGATTGATATTCCATCCGAGGACATCAGCATGGGGTACACAGTGAGGGAGACTGGCGCGACCCAGGCTGAGGAAGCGGCGGTGATGGCAACGATGACCCCTACTTCTGGGGCTACTGAGGTCGAGGAGAGTCGCGGTGTAGAGCCGACCGCTGATGTCCTGTTGAGCTCCCGTGCCTTGTAATTCAAGTTTACAGTCTGATTATAATTTTGCTTGCGGCCTCTGAAAAGCCTGGGATCGAGGATGGCTTTGGGACTTCACGTTCAGCTTAGGCCTAGATGGGAGCCTAGGAGCATGCTAAGCCCCCAGTCATGGATGCCGCTGCTTTTATGCCTAAGGCGAGGGCCGAGACACCTACGACGCAGGATGCTGCAGCCGAGAGGCTCGAGGAGCCTGAGGTTCCCAGAGGAGAGGGCACTTCAGGGAGTTCTACTGTGCCCAAGGTATTCACCTATCACTTTCTGACTTCACCTTCTTCCATCTGTACTTGCTCGACATGTTCTGCCTTTACAACTTTAGGACATGGTCGGCGGCCTTGGTTTGATTATCAGCGAGGTTGCCCAAGCTTACGCAGAGCTAGAAGCTTCCAGGGCCCTTGTTGGGGCCAACAAATGCCTGGAGGCTGAGCTTGCTGAGGCCAAGGGGAAGATCACGTCTCTTGAGGATACATTGAAGCTTCAGCAAGCTCAATATAAACTGTTAAGGGACAGGAACTGCTAGCTAGAGGAAGTGTTGAGAACTTCAATGAGGGCAGCCGACATTGCTCCAGCTCTAGAAGGCAAGTATTGGGGTGGCATCAGCCTATGCCGCAGAGTGATGAGGCTGCTGAGCCCTTGGTTTCCCACAGCCATTTTTGATCCTCGGAATGCCGGCGCAACCTGTGTGAAAGACTTGTATGGCTTCTCAGGAAGGACTTGGCCTCCCAGCCTTCCTGCGTGTAGATCATCAAGCAGCTCCGAGACCCTTGGGCATCCGGGATCCTCGGAGCAAGCGGAGCCAGCTGGTTCTGGAGGATGGCAGTGGCCGCGCACCTTTCCCCATCCAGGGCCCTCCGAGGGCTGACTGTACTTTGTAAAGTTTTTTTTTTTTGAGTATACTGTTGTACGCATATTGTTTCTGTGAATAAAATTCACATTGCTTAAGTGCAAACGCTTGGTTTGTCTTTCTCGGACCATTGTAGTGTTTGGTTCTTTTACGACATCCTTTTTTTAAGGAGACGTAGAATTTATTTATTTATTTTTTTGTTTCTTTTGACCATCTTAGGCTGAAAATGCAACCTTTAGGGTCGCTGCATGCTTGTCGCCTTACGCCCCCTAAGTTTTGAGTTCAACTTCTAGGGTTACTTGGCATCATGGCCAAGTTTTAGTCCGACCTATTGGGACGCTCGGATATGGCTGAGTTTTTAATACGACCTCTTGGGCCGCTCGGCTATAGCTAAGTTTCAAGTACTACCTCTTGGGCCGCTTGGGTGTAGTCGAGTTTCAAGTACGACCTCTTAGGACGCTTTGACATAGCTAAGTTTTAGGGCAAGTGAAAGGGTTACTTTTACTCGACTTAGGGACAGCCTATGTCTTGTGAGTTAATGAGATGACATGTAATATTCAATGATATGCAAAACAAGGAATAAAAGAAAGGCAATTTTATTACGTTAACGAAACATGTTACAAGCACATCGAATGATGCGTTTTGCCGTATTTGTACGTTTATTAATGATGTTTTCTGATGTGCGTGGCGTTCGAAGTCCGGGGGACCAACCTGCCTTTTTTGGTGCGCAACTTATAGGCCGCATTTTGAAGGATAGCAGATACCAGGAACGACTCTTCTCAATTTGGGGAGAGTTTATTCTGGCCAGTGTTTTTGCCCGTGGCCTCTATGCCTTTTAGCACCAGGTCCCTTACCTCGAACCGCTATACCTTGACCTTCTTATTGTAATACCAGGCAACCCTTTGTTGGTATACCGCCATCCTCAGCCTCGCTTGGTCTCGGACTTTCTCAAGCATATTGAGATTCTCCCGAAATCTCTTACTGTTGTCGCTTGGAGACTCCCTTGACTCTAGGAGGTGCATCGTTCCATAGAGTTGCCTCCTGAACGCCACGTTCCTAATTGCTACGGACAAAACGTGGGTTATGTCTCTCCAGGCTTTCCTCCTGAACCCGAGGACCTAAACGGCCTTCAAGTCTCTAAGGGACTTTGCTACTTGAGGCAACTTGGGTCTTCGGGGCTTCATGTTGGCTGGCTTGGTTGCTCGGGTGTTTCTTTCCCTTGCCTCTGTTTTGGGACACTGTTGTCTGGGAGGCCTTGGAAGGCGCTCCTTTCATCCGCTCATCCATTTTAGAGCAAAGAGTCAGGAAGGGTTTGGACATGTTGTCCATCCTAGTAGCCAAAGCCCGCATGACCAGATCGGGATGGTCCTCTATCCTGACGCAGGGAGCGGGGCCATTATTGCACGAGGCCGCTTCCCTGATAGGTGCACTTGCTTGTACCCTGGTATTTACCATACTGGACCTCTGGAAGGGTGTCGGAAGGTTCCCAGATGTTCTGTAGAAGACGTGAAAAGCTGACTTTTAGTCGCTTCCCACAGACGGCGCCAATATTGCGTCCTCGGATTTTGGCCATGCACGGATAGATACCCAAATGACCACTACGATTCTTTGGATGCACTTGGACGGAATCCGTGCAATACATAAGTAGTCTAGTTATCTTTTTAGACTAGTGGTTGTGATCTGGGAGGTAGGAGAGAGGAGGAGAGAGCGATGACGAACGAGATTTTACGTGGAAAACCTTCCCGTAAATGAGAAGGGAAAACCATGGGATTTCTGTCTGAAAACTAGCTTCACTATGCCGTTGGAGATTACAAGAGGATTACAAAGTGTGCTCAAGCTCTTTTCTCTCTTTCTTTTTCTCTCTCTACAGTGG
The DNA here is from genome assembly GCA_025585075.1 of Nepenthes mirabilis. Lineage (NCBI taxonomy): Eukaryota > Viridiplantae > Streptophyta > Magnoliopsida > Caryophyllales > Nepenthaceae > Nepenthes > Nepenthes mirabilis. The sequence goes on from JAODPA010018864.1 coordinate 7,119, forward strand.
TTAGGGTAGAGTGAATGCTGAGATCATTTGTTAGGTGCACAGTTAATGTATTTATAGTGGTTGAGCCATCATCTGAGGGTTGTTCACGTGGCGCTGGCGTGCGCAAGAAGCTAGTCACCAACTCCACCAATCCAGCCTTCTGGGCCAAGGATGTTGCGTGCATGCTGATGATTTCCCGTGATGTCCTATCGGGGGTGATTGGGTGTGTGCTGCAGGCCATTATTCTTCTGACAGTCTGACGGGTCTAGCCACCAAATCCCCTGGCATGCCGCCTTTGCAGGCATGGTGACGTCTGCAGTCCTCCTTTGGTCCATGGGCCCAAGTGGACTTTAAATTCATTATGCCATTTGAGCCGGCCCTAGCGCTTGGATCTATTGGGCCTCTTGGGCTCACTAAATCTCTGTGGTGCCAGGGTCCGACCACTGGGAAATGGGTTCTGCTAATGGGCCTTGGGCTCTGGTATCCATTACACACAATCTGACGCAATGGAATAAACCCGAGCCTCTTATCAAATATCAATTATCAAATTCATGAGTATGAGAAATATAATAACGTATAACGTTTTTAATATAGAAAACCCTTCTCAATCGAGGAAAAAATCACGTGACAAAATTCGAACAAATCTACTATAAAATAGTGCTTGCTATAAATGACCAATTCTAAAATCCCTTCACTACAAACTCAAGTGAAGAATGGTTGAAGACCAACTCTCTTAACATACTAACAATTCACAAAAGGAAATACACCAAGAAATAAGAGTAATTAAACGATAATACGTTATAGAAAACAATACTAAAATAATATGCCTAGCATTGGCGAAAAGTGGAACTCAAATTAAACCTTAATTGGATATCGAATCTTTATCTCTTCTCTCTTTTTCTATACGGCACTTCTTGTGTGAGAAAATGATTTCAAATATCCTAAAATTGCGTTAGATGCAACTTTATATCAAAAATGGCGTACAAGCGCCAATTAGGTGCGAATTAGGCACAACCTTCATGAAAAAACCATGTACGTGTGCCTCTCAAGCGCACCTCTGACGCTATTCTTCTAAGCAAATAGCATATGTGCTTCCTCAAGCGCCCATTATGTGTCACTCTGCCGGCCTTCGATTGATCATCAGTCAACCTTCACACAAATATTACGCGACCCTTCAACTTCCTTTGTCGCTCAGACAACCATCGGTTGATTCTTGCATGAGCCTCGAGCGAGCCTTACTCCACATTTTCACTTGAGCATACCATGTGCAAACATTGCATGTCCTCTTGGTAACTCGTTCGTTTGTTGTGGTATCTATAAGGGAGTGATCTGAAATCCAACAGGATAACCTTTGAGGTAGGGAATGAGGAGGAAGATTCTATGGTATAGATGGTGGCCTTGAAGCAAGAAAACAATCTCTCAACATGCAGGGGTAAGGTTGCCCACATCTCATCTTGTCTAGACCAAAGTGTTGGAGCCTTGTGCAATTGGCCACTCTTTTAAGTGGCGGCATAGTAGAAAATTACTTCCATCCATTATTACCAAGGGGAAGCTTGATTCCATTATACAATGGAAGAAGTTGCTTCCTCCAAAATTCCTGCAAACAAAACAACAGCTGATAAAGAAGGAATCCAGGGGGAAAGGTCCTTCCCTGAGCAAGGAGGGATTCTAACCCCCGATGGCATGGTTTGTAGCCATGTGACCTTGTAGAAAAAAATTTTCATTGAATACCAAGGAAGCCTGTATCTCCCTATAGAAGAAATCACAAAACATTTTTATGTGATGGGAGTGATTACACTAGTTTTATACAGTATTATAATTTCTAGTTTCTGTTGGTCTGTCTCCTGGTGCAGTCTTTTCTATCCATCTCCATCATGGCAGGAGTGGGACAACCTGTTAATTATCAGCATCCATCATGAGTTGATTGGTGATATCTGGAAGGATGTAACTTCAATAATTAATCCATTTTGCTGGAAAAAAATATGGCGTGATGGCTATTATTATCTGTAAACGATGCTTAGTTAATTTGTACCTTTTATTCTTTCTCCTCTCGTCGTATCTTGTTCTACTGCTCTGTTGTTTGCCATAATATTCTACTTTTGGTGATCATTGTCATCTGTTATTACAAGAGTCCATGTTTTAATATTTTTCCATGGCTCAGTGATCACATTAGATTTTTCGGCACTCCACAATTGTTCACATATTGCATATTTCACTTAGGAGTTTCATGTTACACAAACTTACCATGAAGGGCTCCTGAAACTGCAAGCTAGAGAATATGACAAAGCACGTGAGCTCCTAGAAAATGTACTGAAAGATCCTTTGATATCAGGTGCTCAGGTAATAATGGCCACCTCTAGTAGTGCACTGATGCCAAAATGGCCATAATTTGCCTGAAAGATATTGAATAGGATCATTTTCTTATTTTGTCTTTTAGGTTGACAATACTGCTGGTGATGGACATCTCTTGCAGCTCAGGTGATTTTCATGCACGTTTCTTTTATGATTGGTATCTTCGCTTTTCTGGGTGCATTCATCTGGAAGCTTATACTTTTGATTTTCACTTTATACAGAACTCCTGAATTCTTAATTTGTTGACAAGTTTATTATTTGTCAGCTTGCCATCCCAGTTCCACAACTCTGGCACAGAACACTAAGCTTGTGCAATTGGTTTTCAATTTTACACGCTAGTAACTTCTTATGAATTTCGAACTTGGTGTTATAACCATATTGAAGTTTCAACAAATTTTGTGCTTGAACACTTATTGGGACCTGATTATATCTATGCATAGCCTTCATAAGAAAGACTAGTCTTGTACTGGTATCAAGCAGGAGAAAAATGAATAGTCTACACCGTCCCATTTGGGTCTCAATTACAGTCTTGCAGCATGCCCCTTCGAGCAATACGAGGGGTGGGTTGGAATAACCTTTTGATCTACTTTCTACAATGTAAGACTAAAAATTTCACCTGGTCATTCCCTGTTGCCACAATATACTGACTATTTATTTGAAAATATTGTGAAGGGAAGAACTTATGGTAAGTAAGTTGTTATTTCTTTCTTGTTACATGGGGATTTCTTTTGTTTGCCTTCCGCTCCTACCTAAAAATAGAGATTAATGAAAAGGAAAAAATGAAGACGCATATAAGTACCTATGAAAACAAATGATGGCACAATTTACCTCTTAGGTCTATGTCTTTTGTTTTATAGATTCTACCCTTCTATTTGTAGATATTTGCTTCTACAACCTATATGAGTTGTTAATATGAGTCTATTATAATGTGCTATTATAACTGTGAATGCGCTGACAAGGGTAGTTCAAGTAGAGTGCTTGTTTTCAAGAGAAAGATAGAGTTCAAACCTCTTTGGGTTGTGTGAGCTTCTTAACCAATGAGAACTAAAATAAAAAATCTAGGGCTGTAATCATAATGAGAGCCATGGATCAGGAAGTGCTGGTGATCACATATTAGGGGAGGAAATAATCTGGTTGATTGAGTATTAAGCCAATAATTTTTGACATCTTTTATTACAGTGTGCACATCTAGAGGGACACCTATGCAAGAAGGAAGTTTGAGCTTGTTGCAAATGGCTACAATATCATCTGCTTTGTATGTTTATCAATAAAATAAAAAGTTTTTTGAATATCCATTCTTATATCTCCTACTACTATTCAGGTGACAGCTACTTTTGGTATGTTGGGAGATATCATTATTCCTGAACCCAATGCCTATATGGCATTAGTGGGTAAAAGAGTAATTGAATGAATATTAAACAAGGTAGTACCTAAAGTTTCACAAGCAGCTGAATACTTATTCCATAAGGCTTTTTTCAATCTAATTGTACCAATTAAACTTTTTAAGTCATTCTAAATTAGTTATTTCTTTCTTCTTATAGATATAAGCATTGTGCTACTGAGAGGAATTGAGAAAGGGAGAGCAATCAGAAATTGGGGGGGGGGGAGTGAGAGATGTGGAGTAGGAAAAGTTGCTATCAATGAACTTTTTCATCCTTTGTGTATATGTACAGAGGATAAGACAACAACTAACTAAATGTTCCTCCTCAAAGCAGAACTCAGATGTCTTTCATGCACATCCTGGAATTAATTGAGTAGAACACACTGTTATTTAGTGTCTTGTAAATATCATGTCTTAACTAGTCAGTGAACCTTACACGAGGTATTCAAGTTAATCTCTAGTCAAGCTTCTGGGTGATGAAGCATACATGAACTGCAATACCTATGCTTCCATCTTTTTGAACAAGATCATGTGCAATGTTGATGACGGCTTCGCAGCCATAGTACAGCACTGTAGTGTTGTCATAATCAATCCCAAATTTCTTTTCATCTTCTGAAGCTGTGTAAGCTAACACTTTTCTTATGACATGACCATGTAATTTGCTTCAATGCCTGACCTAGCAATTACATGCTATTTTGTGCTTTGCCAAACTACTACTGGGTTCCTGCCCAAGAACGTGCAATGACTTGAGGTGGATCTTTTATTACCATATCCAATTTGCACCAATGGAGGCTTTTATTTTCAAAATGATTGTGACTAGGGAGTAGCAAACCTATGTATGAGCTAATCTCAAGATGCTAGGATGCCAAACACCACATCTGGTGGGAGGAGTTTGGATCATAACTTGTCTCATTAATGAGGTCTGTTGGCATTTATGAGGGCGCTAATCAACTGTCTCCCATCTTTAATTTTATTCTTATTTATGTGCTTTCTGTTACCCTTTTGAATTAATGATGTGCTTTGATAAGGGACTTATGCCTACTACCCAGTATAACAATATCCTTTAGCAGATGATGGACGGATACCTTCAGAGATAAAGATTGTGAAACAACATCTCTGCTTCTCAGAGTGTATTTGAGAAACATAAGTTCACTTTTTAAGGAGCTCAGTAGTCTTAGTACTGACAATAAGAGTTCTTTCCTTTCTCAACCAAACGAGGATAAGGTGAAGGGCCAAAAGGGGTTTGGGTGCTGTGGACCATTTAGAACTCTACAAAATTGTAATACTCTAGCAGTAATCTCAACCACAGTGAAGTAACAAAGTTATTTAAATCATTGATATCCATAGTACTCATATTGGATTGTCTTTTTAAAATGTCTAAATTAGGCTGTCTATACTATTATTCTCAATTTAAATATTCACTACAATTCATGTGATATATCAGACTGTCTATACCGACTATTTATGCTAATTAAATAATATTTTTTTGGAGATCTTAAAAATAGTTATATATGTATTTTTTAACCTACTTTTAATAGTCGAATTTTTTTTGTCATTTCAACCAATGTTATTTTTTAAAAAAAATATTTAAAAAATATTTTTTTGGTGTGAGAAAATCATAGTTGATATGAAGGGCAGGATTGACATGGGAGGGTAGGGATGGCTATATTTTTGGGAGCGAATAGAAGAGAAAAACAAGCATCGAATAGAAGAAGAGAAGAATGAGAGAGTGAAGAGAAGGTGCGAATGGGAGGAGAAAAGAAGAAAGGAGAGGGAAGAAGTTTGGCATCGTCAAGGATAGATAGACGTCCGAATTTTAAAATAGTTGAATATATTTTTAATTTATCCCTTAACTGTAGAATTAATCTGGTTATGTTTCCATGGCAAGAATGCCTGCGTTTGTGCCTAAAATAGCCCCATATCAATCCCACTGAAGAAGTTCCGTGAAGGAATTAATGCTTAAACAGGGAGCTTTTTTGCATCCTGCAGCTGTTCAAGTGCTCTGTCATTGGAAAGTAGATCATTTCACTCTCCTGAGATTCCCTGCTTATAAATAGGCAGTGCACTAGACATATGATTTAGTTGAAGCCTCAGACTTGGGCCAACAAGGTTTAAGTCTTCCATTTCAACTGACAAGTCCTGTACAACTCAGATTTAGTTGATTCCTTTGCACAATAAACAAGCTGCGAATTGCCCTCAGTCCTCACCTTTTTTATTTTTTTTGGGGGGAGGGGGGGCGGGGGCTCAATGACAGACCTTTGCTTCTATTAGATTCAAAAAACAAACCCCTCCGAGATGAATAGAAAAAATTTCCTTTGGTGCTAGGCTGTTCTGTATACGAAATTGCAGCAATTTACTCCACACAGACTAGAAAATGGGGAGTCTCTGTGCTACAATTTGCTCCCAGCTCACTCCCGACAATCATCTTGCCATTGCTTGTTGGCATTCTGATTATGTCATCACTGTTCTGCATCCCTTATTAAATGCATTCCTACTTCTCTTCTTTGATAAAATAGAATACAGCTTTTGCAAGCAATAGCAGATTAGGAAGTACTCTAACACCAAGTTGCCATTGCAATACCAAGATCAATTGACAAAGTGATTAGGACAGACTAATAGCAGGGGATATAGGCGTGGACTTGTGAAATGGTTCCAGACTTGCTGAGCTTCCATAACACTGGTGCATATGTCACAACCTCGGTACAAAAGTATAACTATAATGATATCAAAAACTTAATCAAATATCGGAATGCAACCCCATAACAAATGCCGTTAAACAAATACGAAAATAATCTACTAAGTCATAGGGTTCTGGCCAGACTCTCCTCGCTTGGCCCGATCATCAAAATACTTGCTCAGTACCCAAACATCCACTTGAGGAAAACGTCTACCAAAATCCAACATTCATAATGAAAAGTAACGTACTTCTACAAATGACTAATCAGCTTAAGAGGCAAATACATAATCCCAAAATCTCATGCGTAAATGTTTCCAATACTAACATGTTATACTCAACAATTGAACAACTAAAATAATAATAATAAAATTCTTTAGGCCTCCTTCGGTTCATAGCTTGCAACTGATCCATACCCACTAATCTAAAATGTTACGAAAATTTTTAAGAGTGAACTTAATGCTCTGCAAATCATGTATAATTCATGTATGTGGATAAAAATGAATAAACATGAGAAAGAACAATGAAAATCAAATGAGAATAAAATTAAAAATGTTGATAAATTGATAAAAACATTTGAAAAATGCAAGAATATAAGATAACACAAAAATATAAGATTATAAAAAAGCATAAAATAATATGAGAAAGATATAAGAATTAAGAATCAGTAATAACTTTACTAACAATAGTTGAATATTGAACATGGAACTATGTAAATTNTAATCTTTACAAATTCAAAGTAGAGTATTTTTATCAAATGCTTATATAAAATGACATGTAAAGATAAATATTTAAAGATTTTATGATTTTATAACACATTTCATAAATGTGAGCACAAGCCTACAAATTTCATAAACGATAGCAAAACTAATGCATGTAAATATCGAAAATATAATCAAAAGATTTCAATAGCAGACGAAGAATGGGTTTGATGCACTTGCTTTAACTCGAATATTGCTCGGATCTAACATGAAATCGCTTCAAAACCACCCTTCTTCACCTTGTCTTTCTTCTCTCTTTCCCTGTTCTCTCTTGAGATCTCAACGCAAATGGCCCAAATTGCGAAGGAAATTCTTTATATAATTAGACTGGCGTATGAGTGCAGATCAAATGTCTATTAAGCGCCAAGACAAGTCGCATCTATGCATTAGTGCTGTGTATTCTGCGAAACTACACACGTGCGCACTTCCACTATACATGAGTACCACCCATTCTGCTTAGACAAGCACGACTACCACCTATTTTGCTAAGCCACGCTTAATAGCCGCATATGCACGGGTCAGTACCAATCTACTTTCCTTAAATACATAGTTTTTCATCCAAAAACACAATTTTTCTTTTAAATTCACCTAAAAAAATTTAATTCTGATGTCATAATGCATAATTTGAAAATCAGGTGTTACAACATATGTACTATGACAAGGACTCCAAGTTATGTAGACTCCAAGTTGTGTAAATGTCCCTAAAAATGAAGATAACTTGCATTTTAAATAATTTTCTCTTACATCCTGTACTATTCTTAAATTTCTTCATATCAAAAAAAAAAAAAAAAAAAGGCTCAATAGGAGGTAGTGATGTGCATAAATAAGTACAGTATTCTGTGTTACATGTGGACCAGGGTTGTGCCTTGTAGTGTTGAATTTGAGTTCCTGCCATGGTATGACAAGAGTCACCTTCACCAATAAAAAATGTCCCTGGTTAATCCTAATATCTATTTGAAGTGGTAACTATGCTAATGAATGTGTGCACCGAATACTGATGACTATGCTTTCTAGAGATATATCTATAGATTTCTGAAAAGATAAGCGCTATGTTCTGCCGAAAAGAACTCCGATGACCAACATTAAGTGGATAAGAAAAATAAAAGATGACAGTTATTGGAGAAATATTTGTATGTTTCCCCTAACTTACATCTAAGAAACTTACTGAACACGGTCTTCTTACAGGGTCAGCTGTGGAAAGCTGAATCTTCTAATGGCAAACAGATGAATAGAACCTTGGTTTGAATGGGTTATGCTGAAAATTGGCATAAACAGGTTGTAAAGAGTTCAAGGACCACATGAACTGCCTATAGCTCACTATTTTGCATTTTTGAAGCTCTTGCCTGAAATGCTTGCTTTACAGATAGAGGAAGCATCTGAATTTTCTTTTTGCTTATCTGTACAGCTAGTCAGTATTCAAAGTCATAAAAAGTTGTATAATTGATTGACAATTTTGTTGTCTATATGAGTTAGTTCATCATTTCATGCATAATTATGCAGATTCTTGGCACTAAAGAACCTTGCTACAGTTTTCTTACAACAAGGTTCTGCCCATTATGAAAGTGCATTACGTTGTTATTTGCAAGCTGTGGAGATTGATACTAAGGACTCTGTTGTCTGGAACCAGTTAGGAACACTGTCATGTTCAATGGGTCTTTTGAGTACATCACGATGGGCATTTGAGCAAGGGCTTTTGTGCAGCCCTAACAATTGTAAGCAGTAATTATTTATCCATTTCAGGCATGTTTTGCTTTATGTACCAATTTTCTAGAAAGGAATTCTTTATACTTCCCTTGACTAATTTGATGTTTGTGTTTTATTTGGATGACCTATGCAGGGAATTGCATGGAGAAACTCTTGGAAGTACTTATAGCTATTGGAGATGAGGTTGCATGCCTTTCTGTTGCAGAATTAATTTTGCGTCACTGGCCATCACATTCTCGTGCTTTGCATGTCAAAAGAACCATTGAAGAGTTGGAGCCAATCCCATTTTCCCCGAGAGGTATAGATAAATTGGAACCCAAGCATGCTCGATTAAAATTTGTTGAAAAGAGAAAAGCAACAATTGACTATGCAAATGAAGACTTTGCATTGAAAAGGTTGAATCATAACATTGAGTTATTCCTAGAAGAAGCTTCTTGGGAAGCTCTTGCTGATGCCATACTGCAAATTTTAAGTCATTCAAGTAGATTTAGTCCTGACCAAGTGGAGGTGAGAAGCAATGGTTCGGAAAATATTAGAGTAGCAATATGCTTGCCTCCAAGTTCAGTGGATGGTGCAAGTTCTTTGGAAACAAAAGGATCTACTGAAAGTATCTCCATTGGTGATTGCTACGCTAGAAATGATAATGCCATTGGTAAAAAAGAAACATCTGAAGAGCAATCTCATGAAAGGCGAAGCAGTCGACTAGAAAGGCTTAGGAGTCATAAACCAGGCAAAGAAGAATCAGAATTTTCTAGTAGTAAGGATGTGGCAAAGATTGTAATGCAGTTTCTGGAACCTTTCATCATCCGCGGGCAACAAGCTAAAGATTTTGATAATGCATCTGCTAGCCAAACCTGTCCTGATGGTATGACAAATTCTGTAGATAACGAATGCAGTAGTTTAGCAGATTTTGTTAAGGAAACTTCAAAAAACTTTGGTGCTTACCATTTGGGACATTTACTTTTAGAGAAGGTTGCCAGAGGAGGCCTTCTATATCGGGATGCATTGGTGAAGTTCTTGGAGTTGGAGAAGTTGACAAGGCATTGGGCTTGTGATAGATCTCCTGATTGCAATCTATTTCTGGCTGAGCTCTATTATGACCTTGGGTCATGTTCTGATGATGTGTCCAGGCTCTCTGAGTTCATGTATAACGCATCTTATCATCTTTGTAAAATTATTGAATCAGTTTCTTTGGATTACCCTTTGAACTGGAGTGGTACTTCTGCAGGTAAAAGCTGCTCTCCAACTGTGTATAGTTCTCAAGACACTAATAAAATGCCCTCTGACTTTGCAGTGTGGCAGAAATCACATCTGGATGGTTCTATTTTATCTGATAAAACTTCCTTTTGGGTTCGCTTTTTTTGGTTAAGTGGGCATGTATCAGTTTGGGAAGGAAATAGGGAAAAGGCTCATGAAGAATTTTGTATTTCCCTCTTACTGTTGGAAAATAATAAAGATTTGAATGATGTACCTGGTGCTATTAGTCTGCCATACTGCAAGGTTACTAAAAAGCTGACTATTGATAGGATTCTCCATGAAATTAACCTGTTAGAAGTTTATTTGTTGATGAAGAAGACTGTTGATGAAATGATTGAGAAAGAGATGTATTCTGAGTGTATAGACTTGCTTGCTCCACTTCTATTTCATACAAAAGATGTGCATCAGGATATATTACCTGCTACTGATAGTGGTGAAGGGGTTGCATCAGTTGAACTGTCAGCATTGGATGTTTTAATTAAATCATGTGAAAAGGTAAAACCACTGGACATGGAAGTATACTTGAACTGTCATCGACGCAAACTCCAAATACTTATCGTGGCTGCTGGGATGGAAGATTTCGTTACATCATGTAAACATTTCAATGAGAAGATAGGTCCAAAAGTGAATCTCACTTCTGATGCACAGTCAAAAGACAGTGCAAATAAACATTTGCTTGATTTGGTTGTGGGGGAGGTGAAGGCAATTTCACAGTGTGCATCCCAAGTGAAGAACTGGATTGATCAGAGGGGAGATTCTGTAAGAATTTTTCTTGTCACCAATACTGTTTTTGTGTCTAATTTTCTGTCCACATGCAATTACCTGAACACATAAAATGCAACATAACAATGGCTTATGAACTGTGTGATATGAGGGCTGACGATTATTGCTGATTCCATGTGTTACCTTTGAGTATATGCATATATGTAGTTCCTTTTAGGCAAGTTTCAATTTGATAGATTCAAAGTCCTCTTTTAGGCGCTTATATCTCTAGGCAGCACTTAGTGCTTAACTAAGAAAGGACAAACAAGGTAATCATATTGGCTCTAAAGCCCAAAGACATCATGACAAGACAATACATTAACTAGATCTATATGAAGCATGGAATGTAAAAACAGAGTTTTCTTAATTAAGTCCTTAATTTTGTTATGTTTCCACAGATCAGAGTAGTTGTTCTTAAAATTTTCTTGCTGTGTTGTGGTGTTTGGGATAAGCTAGCTTATGAATCCAAAAAGATCATTATTGGTAGTTCATGTCAAGAAAATATCAAAACTAAATTTTTGCAAAGGAAGTGCATGGAAGTATGGAATAAGCTGAAGATTTCTGGTGTTGAAGCATTAAAAGTGTCTCTTTTGTTTGGATTCAATCTGAACCTCCCGTCAAACTCATGCCATTCATTGCCAGGTTTAAAATGAAGTTCAATTCATATATCAGTTCATTTTGTTTATTTTTTTGTTTTTCAGCCTTCCAGATTATGTTGTTCAGCCTTCTCTTTGCATGTTGTTATGCTGTGTCATCATGAAAGTGTCATTGGGATGGCGAATCTTTTTCTGTTGGTTGCATTTCTTTGGCAGGTTGGGGGATCATGGAATTGTGGATTAGTAACTTTAAATACCAGCAAGATGAAAAATGACTATCCATTCCCTTTCCCACCAAACAAATGTAACCACCTTTTCTTTATTATCCCTCCTCTTGCTCAAGTTTCACCTTATATCTCTGCCAAGCATAAAGGTATTGATATTTGAAATCATGAATTCTTTGCGCATTTTGTGCAATATGGCAGAGCACAATATAAGCTCTATATGAATCTAAGTCCTTGGATTCATTTTCCTTTTTAGTGATTCTCACTATTGTATTAGCATTCATATGGTCTTGGAATGAAAGAATTGCTCAACGGCATTCTTTACACGGTCCATGCAATATGATAGAATGCAAGATAAGATCTAAATGGATCTAAAGTCCTTGCATTCATTTTCTTTCTGATGGCATTCACTGTTAAGGTCTAAGCATTCAACTGACTCCAAAATAGTGAATTTCTGTAGTTGGAATAAAGAATCTATTTCCTGCAAGTTGCATTTCTTTGGCAGGAATGGGAGTTGGGGAATCAGAAGGAATAGTTACTTCTAATTCCAAAGGATGAAAAATGACTATCCATTCCCAATCTCGCCAAACAAATGCAACGACTTTTTCTTTGTTATCCCCCGTTCTCTTGCTTAATTTTCACCTTTTATAAATCATAAAAGGTGTTCAGATTACAAATCTAGCTGATTCAATGCTTAAGATACTTTGAGAGAAAGATCTTTCATATTTTCATTGGTCATATTACCATGATTTCTTTAGCAAGATGACTTCTCTTATCACTGCAATGCCAAAATTCCATCTCTTAAATCTTTGAATGCTTGTTGTGCTAGATATATATGGTTATTGAACATGAGATTCTTCACACATCATTGCTAATGTGAGATGGATCAGTGGTATTTTATTGTTGAACATAAGATTTATTTTTGCACCATTTATTTTCTTTTTTCTTCCCCCTAGAAAACTTGACATTAAATATATGGTTCAGTTAGTTCATGTGATTCATCATGGATTCTTCTTGTGATGGATCAACGTATTATAAATAAAAAAATATATTGTTCACTTCTTTTGGTTTCCTCCGACACCTTCCCATTCCTACTAAAGAGGGGATAAAGAAAGAAAAAATGAAAAAGGAGGAGGAGCTTTAAAAAAGGAAGCAGTGGAATGTACCTAACCTCTACATTCATTCTAGCTAGTGTAGTGAATACAGCATGGGGTTGTCGAAAATCCTACCATACTTCTAGAATTTCATGCACTGATGCCTTTTTATGTTTCATTTAGTTTTCATTTCCTTTTTTTCATCTTTGGCTACTTTGATCTTATATGCACATGGTTTTGCAAACCTAGAATGGGGTGTTTTGTTGCAATGTAAGATGATTTCATGCTTGCAGAATGGCATCGGTGTCCCAACAAGCATCATCAGTCATATTCAGTCTTTGCTGCTGGCATTGATGGGCAATATTGCAAGAATGTACTTCTGCAAGAAACCTCTTGGGACGGCAGGTCTGGATCAGGCTGAACAAAAGCAAAAATCCTGCTTTGTGAATGCTGCAATTGCATTCTGCAAACTGCAACATCTTGATCTGACAGTGTCAATAAAAACTCAAGTTAGTTATATCTCCTGGTTCTTTAATTTTTCAGTGAAGAAAATCATTTCTATGACCTTCATTTTCCTTTTCTTTGTAATTAATTGTTTTATCTGCCATCTTACCTTAGGTTAATTTAATTGTGGCAATCCATGATTTGCTTGCTGAGTATGGATTTTGCTGTGTGGATGAAGATGGTGAAGGGGTGGATGGAACTTTCCTTAAACTAGCAATCAAGCACTTACTGGCACTGGATATGAAACTTAAGTCCAATTTGCATTCTTTAGACAAGGGAACAGAAATAACTGTATCTCACGGTCAAATTTCTGATATTGATGCTGTCAAAGAATCCTCTGATGTGCTGAATATGGAAGTGGATCAAACTACAATAGTTTCAACCAATCCCATGGACAATGTAGCTACTCTAGGAATTTCATCTTATAGTGACTTGAATGAAGATGTAGTAGCATGCAGAAATTGTGATGCTTTGCCGGATGTAAAGTTAAATGACGGCGAAAAGGCAAGTGGACTGAGTGTTAAATATGATACTGAAGTTGCTGAAGATGAAAGAGAAGAACTTGAGATGGCAATAGATAATGCTTTGGATCAGTGCCTTTTCTGCTTGTATGGTCTAAATCTTAGATCCGATTCATCTTATGAGGATGATGTAGTTGTGCACAAAAATACAAGCCGGGCAGATTACCAGTCAAAGGAGCAGTGTGCTGATGTTTTCAAGTACATACTGCCTTATGCTAAGGCTTCCACTGTAAGTAGTTTCTCTCTTTTCTATCTCATGTATCTTTCTCTTTCTTTGCACTCTTTCAATTTCAATCTTATGAAGTCTCCTAAATATTCTATCTTGCATCTGTTTGTTTCTCAGAGAACAGGATTACTAAAACTCCGTAGAGTATTAAGAGCCATACGTAAACATTTTCCTCAACCACCAGAAGATGTTTTGGCTGAAAATTCAATTAATAAATTCTTAGATGATCCCAATATGTGTGAAGATAAACTTTGGGAGGACACTGGATCTGATGGATTTCCTGAAGCCATGATTAAGATCATGTTTCCTGATATGGGAGTGCTTAAGCAAAACAAGAGGTTAGTAGGGAGGTAAAATTGGCAATGTTGTTTTGTATGGATCATTTCCCCCCTTTTGTGGTATCTTATTTCCATCTAGAGAAGTGTTTAATGTAATATGTTATGATCTCAGTTGTGAGCCATATTTGGAGGTGTATAGCAATTTGTACTATCTTCTGGCCCAATCTGAAGAAACGAGTGCCACTGATAAATGGCCTGGCTTCGTACTCACAAAGGAAGGGGAAGAATTTGTTGAACAGAGCGCTAACCTATTCAAATATGATTTATTGTTCAATCCTCTTCGGTTTGAGAGTTGGCAGCGTCTTGCAACTATTTATGATGAGGTACACTGCCTTTTCTGATGTGAATGCAACAAAATCATGGATAATTTTCTTTGATTTGTTGTCACTTTCTCCCTCCCTGTTTGATTTCTGCAGTAACTGTGTTTTTGTTTCACCAATCAGGAAGTGGACTTATTGTTAAATGATGGCAGCAAGCACATAAATGTAGCTGGATGGAGGAAGAATGTCTCATTACCTCAGAGAGTTGAGACAAGTAGGAGAAGGAGCCGGCGTTGCCTATTAATGAGTTTGGCTTTAGCGAAGACATCAGACCAACAGGTGATGAATCTGGTGTCGCGTGGGTTCATGTATCAGGGGAAATTCCTTCATACCCAAATGTCAGAAAGTCTGAGGCTAGAGTGATAACCACCTAGAGTTTGGCATTGATGGGGGAGAGAGAGATCTTAGAAGAAAAATGAGTCCTAGTTCAGCTACATTCCTATTGTCTATCCATATTCAGTCGGCAATGACAATTTTGCATTTTCCCTTATTTTTTGTTTGGCTCATTTATTTCTTTTTGGGGTACACGAGATGTGTGATTCAATTTTATGCCGCAGCCTTCAGTTATGTTTTGCATGTCTCTATTCTTGGAAATTGCTGAAGCAGTTAATCACTTGCATGAAGAAAGAAGAGTGATGGAAGGGAAGTTGGAATTGCTAATTAATTCAATCTCCTGGGACAACTCATCCACATGCCTAAGCTCTGGCAATGCAACAGAATATGATAGTTATTCCTTGAGACAGAATGGGATGCAAATATGATAGGATCATAGAAGTAATGATGACAATGTTATAATTGTAGAATAGACTAGCTATTCACACCATAATCGATGGTTGTGGCAATTGGTGGCCACTACCAGTGCCGTTGATTCCACCTACTCCCACTTGTGGGTTTATCAATTCCACAGGAAATAGCTATTCTGAGTTGAAAAATGAACTGGATGGAGGGAAGGGAATAGCTATTTCAGTTGGAGCTGTCTTGGAATGAGATAGCCATTCTGCTGAACAAAACATCATAATGGTTTTTTTTATTTACTTTTCATCATTCTTCATATCGCATCAGAAAGTATATTGCCAAGTAAAGTCTAGTTAAAAAAAAAAAAGTTCACTTCTAGCGGCTTTTTGTGCAATGCAATAATATTATTTATTGAAAAACAAAAACTTTGTTCTCTTTCTTTATCCTTTCTTTTCCTTTGGTTTGCTAATTTTGCACATGAAAACAGACATTAGAATATGCTCTCATGAAAAATCTCAAACAAGTTTAATAATTCATACAATCTTGCACACTTAAATATCTTGTGTGAGTGATGCTGCCTATGAGCTTGGACTATTGATACAATTTGGAGATGCATGCCTTATTTTTACATTGTACTCATCATTATATTTAAACTAATCCTTTTGATGACTCTTCATCTACAGGCTGAGATACATGAGTTATTGGCCTTGGTTTACTATGATGGCCTTCAGAATGTTGTTCCATTTTATGATCAACGGACTCTCGCACCCTCAAAGGACGCAGTTTGGTTGATTTTTTGTCAAAATTCGATGAAGCATTTTGAGATGGCCTTTGCTCAAAAGTACTGCTGTGTCATCTTTGTCATGTTCCCCAAATGTTGATGTTTATTTGTCTCATATCTACACTTCTATGCTTGTAGGAAAGATTGGTCACATGCATTCTACTTGGGTAAACTTTGTGAGAAACTTGGGCACTCACCTGAGTTATCATTCTCATATTACCATAAGGCTATTACTTTGAACCCATCAGCTGTGGATCCCATGTATAGGTTGCATGCTTCACGTTTGAAGCTACTATCTGCATGGCAAAGGCAAAATATAGAAGCTCTGAAGGTATTCTTCATGGTTTTGTTTCTTCATGGTTATTATTTCTATGATTCTATCAGATAAGTTGCTTGTTTTTTTAGAATAATGTTACATGGCTATTTTTGTGACATTGTTTAGCCACCCTTTTTGACGTGGCAACCAATATCTTCATCTATTTTTATGTGGGCCCTATAGTGTGGATGGATAGATTTGATGTCATATGTCTGTATGTCTGAGGTTTCTATACCTTGTTGCTAGATATATGCGTGCTTATGCATCATGCACATCAAATTTGGACAGCAACCCATAATATGTGTCTCAGCAATAAAAGGAAACTCATAATACAAGTTAATTTAATGTTTCCATTCCTTATTTGTTATACTGTCACTTGTTATAGGTTTCTGCAGCTTATTCCTTTAATGAGTCCACGAAAGCGACTGTCATGAATATTATTGGTAAAATGTGCCCAGAAAAGCAGCAGTTGCCAGTAGATGAAATGGACAAAACTGTCCAAGATAATCTCGAGGAGGAAAAGAATGAAGAATCCTGTCAGTTGGACAATGCAAGGGACATGCTTTACGATGACTGCCTTTCTGCTCTTGAGATTTGTGTGGAAGGGGACCTAAAACATTTTCACAAGGCTAGATATATGCTTGCTCAAGGTCTGTACAGAAGGGGTAAAAGTGGGGACACAGAGAAGGCAAAGGAAGAGCTCTCTTTTTGCTTCAAGTCATCCCGCTCTTCCTATACTATTAATATGTGGGAGATTGATGGTATGGTTAAAAAAGGAAGGTATAACTTCAAGCAATCTATTTTAGTTTTAGCTTTTTTCTCACTCGATTTTTCGAATGGGAAAAATGAGAACATGATTTGTACTTTGATGTTCAAATTCCTAGATATGCCTATGCTCGCACATGGGCACAGATTTAGGGACACACCCTCACTACACATGCTTGTGCACACGCATACATTGATATTTAGTTGGATTTATGCATGTACAATTTGGCTATTGATATACTTTTTCCTGGATGTCAGGCGCAAAACACCTGGGGTCTCTGGGAACAAAAAGGTCCTTGAAGTTAACTTGCCTGAGAGTTCTAGAAAATTTATAAGTTGCATTAGGAAATATCTGCTATTTTATTTGAAACTTCTTGAAGAGACTGGAGATATCTGTACTCTTGAACGGGCCTATGTATCTATTCGAGCGGATAAAAGGGTAATCCATTCTCTTTAGCTCTTCATGTGCCTTTAGCTACCTCTTTCCTCCAAAACAATCTGATCCCTGGCCTTCATAAATATCTTTCACAAGAACAGAATGTTTTTAGCCTTCATTTGTCACCAGAGATGTTATTTGATGCGGAAATCATGCTTTAGTTTCCTCGTTGTATATGATCTGCAGGAATATCTCTCTGTTGCCGACCTTATCTTATTACAACATGCCTTGTATTTGTGAACTGATTTCCAGGCTTCTTTCTCACAAAATAGTTTGCTGAATGCTATATAGAACGAAATGCAATTTCACCCTCTTGTGTTCCTCCTCTTTTTTGGCCATGGGGTTGGGGCAGTGGCTTCTCCAATGCTAATTGGTTGATTTCTTTTATTTATAATGCATAAGCAAGGAAAAGCACTATCTGACAGGAATCTTGAATCCAGTTCTCATTGTGCCTTGAAGATCTGGTTCCAGTTGCTCTTGGGAGGTACTTGAAGGCTCTCATTTCATCTATTCGATCAGATGTGGACATTGCTTCTTCCATTGCTAGTAGCTCTCGGGATCAGATTCTTGAGAAGATGTTCACTTTGTTCCTGGAGCAAGGTAGCTTATGGGCGGATATATGCAGTTTGCCCGAGATCAAGACCTCAGAGTTATCAGAAAACAGTTTATATGGGTAATTTTCCCTTGAAGCGCACCTCTACTTCCTCCCTAAGCAGAAAAGGCTAAGCTGTTCTCGATAACATTTCCAATTCCTCTTGGGTTTGGAGGTGTTTCATAAAATAGAAAAAATCAAAGTTCTGCATGTTGACTAGAGATAATGTTTCCTCTGCATCGATTACAATGAGAATGCATCTATGGGAAATGACAAGCCGATCAATGGAAATGAAACTTAACTTTGTTTAATGCAGGTTGTGAGTGCATGCATGAATGGCTTCTTAGGAAGCTTGGATAAAGCTAAACTTCCTTATAAAATATCTAGGGATGAAAAAACTAGTACCGGAGATAATACCTATGTGTGTTTAAGAATATACCTATTCTGCTCTGGTGTCACCCAACTTGACAATTTTTGCAGGTGCTATCTTCTCCACACAACATTCTCAGTTAGGTTCCTTACTAACAGAATAATAGAATTGCTAATTCAAATTTTATCTTCAACTTACTAGTATTTCAACTAATTTCTATATTCTTTGGATCTCAAATTCAAAGTAACCACCCATTTCGATTTCTATATTTCCAATTGCTTGGTCTCAGATTTTGGACTTTTCCTCATCCATCTGTCACCTTCTTTCTTCTTTTTCCTTCTTGAGTTGAAACCCCAACTTCATTCCCTCTCCACCCATCTGGCACAATGCTAGTAGCATGCCTCATCCTCGTCAAAGTTAGCTTTTTTTTTGTTTTTCTATTTTTCTTCCTTCAGTTTGCCTGCCTCATCGCCCCTTCTCTATCTCTGATTGGTGATGGTCTGATCATATCCCTACCGCTGGTTGGGAGAGCAACACTCCAGCTTTACTAAGGTTTTTGGCCTCTCTGCCTTGGTGCCACCATGCACGCCCCATCACCAGCAAGTTGGTGCATTGCAAGTTGATTTTATAGTAAATCCTTTTCTGTAATGAACTTTTCTAAATAATAATGTTGTTGATGTGATTTTTGTCCATGGATCTCAGATGTAAGTTTTCAATTTCATAGACATTCATAGGATTTACTAGTTTTAGACTATTTCAAGCTTTAAGCCTAGATTAAATGAGATTCTTCTTTTGTCCTCTAAATTCTTGTTCTCCAGTTCCATAATTTTTTTTATTTTCATTTGTATTATAATATATATCTATATCCATTTATTTACATCCCAACTCCCAACTCTGTCACAGCCTGTGCATGTGTTAAGCGGGAGGGTGACGTTAGATAGCTGATGGTCAGCATTAAAATTGTCAGATATTTTATGAATGCGTCTGTTATAAGTAATCTCCATGAAGCGTTGTGTTGTGTATATTCACTCGAAAATGGTAAGAAGTATCTAGCCGTTGGCAAGTGAAGTGTCTAATTCATGAGACAGAATAGAAACATGGAACATAGGAGCTCTGAGTAAAAGAGAATGGAGATGGTAGACAAGATGATTTAGAAGAAACTAATACCATCTGCCTCCAAAAATTTAGTTAGGAGAAAAATCAAGAGTGACTGAAAAGGGGGGAAAAACTTTGGTACAGGGGGGAAATACATAATAATAGAGTAGGCATTATTGTGGATAATTGTTCGAGTTAACCTAGTAGAGGTGGTACACTAATCTTAGAGCTGGAAATAATTAATGTAATTAGTGTCTCACTTCTCAAGCAGGTCTATCAGAAAAGATTTAAAAAATTTAGGAAGATTTGGATGGTGTTATATTGAGCATTGTTGTTGCTGAGAAAATTTTAGCAGTGAGAGATTTAAATGAGCATTTAGGGAGTGACAAGAAGGGTTATTATTGATTACATAGGGGGTTGGTTTTGGAGAAAAAAATGGTTTAAAGGATGGGATTTTAGAGTGTGCTCCATCTTATGAACTTAAAAATACTTTGAGAAGAGAGACGAACATCAAATAACTTTTGAGAGCAGGCATAATACTAATCAAATAGATATCTTCTTAACAAGAAAACTGGATGGCAATTGTGTTGTAAGGACAGTAAAAATCAGAGAGAGTAATTATTTTAGTATTAGATGCAAGTAATGTTGGAAGGGAAAGAACATAATTGCGAAGTCTAGGAGAACGAGATAGAAGAACTTGAAGGGAGAAAGCATGTATATTTAATATTAGATATTAACTAGTTCTATATGAATATGTGGTTAAGTTGATCCCATATCTAATTTTTCCTACTTGAATATTGGTGGGAATACCAATATTAAGTCCTTTTTAGTTTATAACTAATAAAATTTAGAGACAATTCTGAAAGGAGGCATTTGAGTAGTGGAAGTGACAGGAAAGATGTAAATAATGTTTCGCATAAGATGGTGATTTATATTAAGGGCATAGTTAAAGAAGTCTTCGAAGAATAGAAAGGAAGGTTGGTGGCGGGACGAAGGTTTCAAAAGGTAATGAAGATAAAGAGAGGGTGTGTACGACTAAATAATTTCACAGGGTCAATGAAAAATCAAAAAAATTAATGAGGCAAAAAGCAAAGAAAGCAGCAAGTGAAGCTAAGTCTAGAGTTTATAATGAGTTGTATGCGAAGTTATGATCCATAGAGGAAGAGAAAGACACAAATTGGCTAGGGTAAGAGAAAGGGAGAATAGAGAACTATGTTGTATTAGATGTATAAAGAGTAAAGGCAATAAGATATTAATAAAAATAGAGGACATAAAAGAAAGATGATGGAATTATTTCAATAAGCTTTTCAACAAAATACGATAGGAGGTGCTAATCTAGAAGTCAGTGAGGAGGAAATGAATATAAGTTTAATTATGTTTGTAAAAATAGAGTTCAATAAATCAAATATGCCCTTAACATGTTGAAAAATAGTAAATCAAAAGGACCTTGAGTACTTATGGAAGTTTGGCAATATTAGGAATGTTTAGGGCATATTGATTAACTGTTTTTTTTTGTTGTGATTGAGAACTAAAATAATGCTGGATTAGTGGAGGAGAAGCAATTTGGTGTCTTTTCATAAAAGTAAGGGAGATATTCAAAGCTGTACCAATTATAGAGATAGAAGTATTAAACTAATGGACCATATAAACCCAGAGGGTTTAGGGAACTACGTTCCATTAATGGCGTGAGTTGCCATTTTTTCCCCTACTTCATTCATGTTTGGCAGTAGAAGTTGATATTCATAGAATCTCTGACTACAGTATCTTTCCCTCTATTTCTTCCTACATTCAATCGTTCTGGGCCTGTTTCTAGCTCATAATTTCTGTGCAGAAACTCGTGCTTGCACATTTGTTTGGATTGACCAATAAATTTTACGTATCCCATATTTTTTCAGACATCTTCACCAACATATTTACTCATTGGAGAGAAATTCCAAGCTTGAAGTCATTGAAGGAATAAATGAGAAGATACGGAAGCGCTTTAAAAATCCCAAGTTGTCAAACAGCAACTGTGCAACAGTCTGCAGGCATGCTTCTATTGCATGGTGCCGATCTCTTATAATCAACTTGGCTTTGATTTCGCCATTTCAATCCAGTGCTTCTGGCGAGATTCAAGTTGCTAATCCATCAGATGGTGATTTGGAGAATAACCAGCTTCTTTGTGTTGATCTCCAAACAAGCGACTTCTGGAATCCATCCTTTGGCAACAGTACCCATCTCGTGAATCTTGAAGCAAAATGGCATCCATTCTTGTCCAGAATTAATAACGTGATAATGAAGAAAGCTACAGAAGAGAATATGGAGAGTGCAAACTCCATACTAAGATCAGCTTACAGCTTCTATCGCGATTGCTCATCTCTGGTGCTCACATCCGGTGTTAGTCTCTTCTGGGTTCCAGCTCGGCTTGCCACAAATCCTCAGTTTCAACCAGGTGTAGATGGTGTTGAAATGGTTGATGTGAGTATGCCAAGGAAGCTTCTGTTGTGGGCATACACTTTGCTGCATGGCCGGTGTACAAACATATCCACCGTTATAAAGTTCTGTGAAGAGAATGTGAAGGTATGTTACCCATCACCATGGTGGAGAGGGTTGAAGTATTGTTGAAAGTAACCTTCTTTTTGTCTGGGGCGTGAGGCATGCATTTTGAAATGAGCAATACTGTTCATACTACATGTTTACTATACTTTTACCGAAAAAATGGTGTGACACTTGTTATGTAGACACGCTTATTGTTTAAGAGTGGCATTCTTCATTCGAAATAAACAATGGCTACAAAGCATTAAGTTGCATTTGTGACACTGGTTTTATGACCTGCCTCTCTCTGTTTTATCTGGTTTAGTTGGGGAACGTTCTTTCTAAGTAGAAGCATTTTTCAATTCTATTACATCATTCCCGATTTTTTCCTAAGCCTACTTCATTTCGGCTTTCATGCTTTTAAACCAAAGGTTACATGCCCTCTGAGCTCAAATTTTATGGTGAATTATTACTGACCGAGATCATCCCCGTGAATTGCAGTCGAAGCTGAAAAAGGGTGCTGGGAGCTCATCCACACCCCTTTCTCCTGCTCGGACAGGTGCTACTTCTCATTATGGATCATTGTTGAACTTAAATGCATAAATATTTGGTGACCTATTAAAGTGAAAACTCAGAGTTCTGTTTTGCGTTGATTTAGTTGCTGGCGGCTGTAAAGACGGGGCAGGTCATGGTGAAGTGGGGGTTGTTCTGTCAACTACTCCGGCATCCTCTGCTCTCCCTGAATGCAACACCACTCACGGGCCGAACTTGGCGCCTTGTTCGGGTGAGACCCGAATGATTCTATCCTCTTCTCCACAGCTGCATCAATGCAACAACACTGCCGCAGAGAGGTCCGAGAGGATAAGCTTCGATCTGAACGATGATGTCGGGAACTTTGACAAAAGTTGACTTCATCACCGGAAAAGTTGATGTGGTGTTGAATATGATTTTCATAGTCTTCTGTTTTCTTAAATTTGTCTTGTTCTGTTTTTCTTTCCTGTTAGTTATTACTAAATAGGGTCTCCAAGCTAACATGATAAAACCCGCGGTTGGATCGGGTTTAGAAGTAGGACATATATATCAAGCCCGGTTTTTATTTGGGTTAAATATTATAAATATTGATAATAATAATTAGGATGGTTCGATTCTATTAATAGCTATTTTGATTTATTTAT
>JAODPA010018865.1:0-77959 GCA_025585075.1 Nepenthes mirabilis
TATATATATAGCTGATCCATGCCTGATGCAGGCATTATGGAAACATGTGCATGATAGGCTTATATTTCTACATTGGACAGAATGGGAATGCCTTATGTACGTATAAAAGACACACAAGCATGGACAATTCAATACAATCATGCATAATAAGCGCAAGTGCCAACATAGTTTTCAAAAGCTTTTTCTCATGGATTTTGAATGCCAACTACTGCCGTCTGATTACTAGACTTATTTTTAGTTATTTTTGCTCTATTTTAGAATATTTAATGTGAGTTTTGTTCAAAATACTTGAGCAACAAATTGAAAGAGAATAGAAGGATGAGAATATTCGGCTATCACATTAAACTAGGAGTTCCAAGCTGAGAGTTCAATATCTAATGAAGTACCACCTCCTGTTGTCTATCACATTAAACCAAGAAGTTCCAAGATACGGTCAATCGATAGAGAATCACCTCATGTGTTCATCCACTGGATCAATCGATAGAGACACATCTCGCATATTCATCCACTGGATCTGTTCAAAGAACCGGAATACTATTTTTCAGTGATTTCTCTATGGCACTCTTAGCAGTCTAAATCATGAACTTCACTACAAGAATCTCCTTCTCCTTACGCCCTGTTCTCCAGAATACACACATTCTTTCCTATTCAGCACGCCACCCATTAGTTAGCCTGGGCAATGCGAAAATTATACTGCTGTACCCTCAAAAAGAACCTTACTTGCCTCCAGAGCAATTCAGATGAGAAGGCAACAATTTTCGCTTGGCCATTACTTCCTGACCTCCGGATAATGACGACACAATTTAAGCTATATCTGTCATATATATTTTTTCTTTTTTTGGTTTGGTGGGTGAGTTATAATTAGATAGTGTTATTACTTTCCCACAGGCAATTATGTTCATGTCAGCTTAGCTACTGCAATCATAAGAGCCAAAATTTCCTCAGATGAACAAAACAAACTGCAGCAAAAACAGCCAAGCGACTGCTACATTATAAATAGCTTTTGCACCAAGTGATGGCCCCTTAAAATTCACTGCCATTTTCTTATTTAAAAATGTCATATACTGTTGCTGGAAAATAAGTCTGAAAGTGGTACAGATGCTACAAATTTTGCATGGCTGTTGAGAAACTTTAAGTGATGCGTTGTATGCACAAACTGTGTTCAGGTCATGGTTCTGATGTTAGAAGCGCAGCTGATGACATGATTTTTGAAAGCTCAAATCATGCCAATATGCAAAAACTCGCTGAGTTTACCTTCTCAACGAGGGAAAGGATAAATAGCAGGCTCCAAATAACGCTAGTCAAAACCTTTCTGGCTTAAGTTCTTCAATAGAGTATTCTTGTTCGTATCCTAGATAACAATCTGAAACCAAGATGAGCTTCAAGCCCTGGAAAGGAAGAATCATAACATAAGCTACAGCAAGATGAGAGAACTGCATTTCTTTGCAGAGGTATGTTGCATAACTACACAAGACTGCATGCTGTCATCTCATTATTAAATGAAAATCATAAGAACGAAGCTGAAACTACGATCAAATCTTGAGTGTGACAAAAATACATATGATACATATCACAGCATAACTGGCATGACCACCAAACCTCTCCCTTCTATATAGGGTGCTGATTAATGTCATTATTTTGCAGGATAGAAAAATTCATGCTCTATGGAGAACAACCATTTATATCAGCTCTCTACCCTAATTCCTTTCTCAGATATAAATCTAGAATGGACAGTTCATGGTTAATACCAAGAATACTGAGAACAGACAGGTTAGTCACCCAAAACAACTGTTCCACCATGACCTCGTCATAGAGGACTTAGCAAGTTGAAAAGTTGCTTGCAAAATTTACTAATAGTAATAATTGTGGGCTGAATAAGATTGATAAAGTGAAATGACAGATTACATATATGTCAGTATTGTTTCACCTAATCTTTTCACCCAAACAATGCAAACTAATTCCATTGGATAACATTAACGTGGTACACATGTGAGGCCTGTTTCAGTTAATTATTTGTTGAATCTTTAAGCCCCAAACAATAGTAGCATGTAACAAAAAAGTTTGACAGGAAGAATTTGAATTTGGAGACCGCATCAGTCACCTGATTGGCAATGGAATTAGATGGTAGCTCAATTTGAGTGATTAAGCTGCCAGTCAAAGAAACCCTTTTAAGAGCATGTAATTCAGATGTAACTGTGTTACCAAGAATTATCCACCATGCTTCATCTTTAACCTGCAAAATTATATGCAACTTGTGTTACCTTCATGTAAGTGACTACAGAATCGGAAGGCAAATCTGTGCATTGATAACCTTTGGGAACCGAGGGGCAAATGCTCGTGATGTATTTCTTTGGGTGTTCACATTTTGTAATCTAACATTAATGGTGAAAAATGAAGCACCATCCTTAACCTTCCTTTGCAATTTGAGTTTAGTCTGAACGCATGGGAAATGCTGCAGATCCTGAAGATTAAAAGCAAATAAATGGTAACAAAAATTAGCAGACATGCTAACTTATCAGGCATTAAAGAAGAAAGAAAGAATTACAAGCAAGTAGCAATTGCCAGACAAAAATAGATATAACATGGATGACAAAATCTGATTTCCATGATGACTTTCTTGGAAAACTTCACCAGAAAAACTTTATACCATGCATGAGGACTTTGAAAAAATTGATGAACTACCATAGCCATCTAACACAAGGGTTATCAACAAAAGCAGCACATAACTTCAAAAAGCAATAAATTTTCCAAGCAAGTGTTCAGACTTTTTGTGTTGGCAAAGTCCACGATAGTCTGTAATTTGTCTTTTATTTAATGAACTTACATGTTTGTGTAATTTGGTGCTTGACGTGTGCTTGAGAAAGATCTTGGCCTGATGTTAATGTCTACAAGACAAGCTCTCAAGCAGGTCACCACACACCATAGCTGAGCTATGGTTTAGTCAAAGGGATATTGGCTGAGAGCAAGATATTGATCAAGCGAGATATTGACTTGGACTACAGCGAGAAAGATCTTGACTTGCACTCAAGCGTGATACTGGCCAAGAGCTTCTGTGTGTAGTTAATGGGACATTTCATCGAGCAGAAGACTATTACCTCCATCTTCCCACTTCTTTGAATTACTTTGACCGAGCCTTTTATTTATTAATCACAACTAAACTTCTTTCAGGTGGAGCCCAAATCTTCAAGGCTCATTAAGAGTACTACATTTTGAAAAGTTACCAACCATTGGAGAGATTTTAATATTTCCATGAAGGGCATGCGCTTGAAACTTATAAAAAATCTCACCCATAACCATTATGCACAACCCTAGCTTGTCAACTTTCAAAGTTCTGTTGGTGGTGAGGATGTCAGAGTTTCGACTCTTAGGGAAATTCTCGAGTCAGTGAAGGAAGATCCAAGAAGTCCGAAAGGAGTCCAACAGATCCATTAGTTGTAGGGTAATTTGAAGTTATTTCTTCAATAGGGTCATGCGTTAGGGAGAATTTGCAAGTGGATCTAGTGCGTCTTTATTACATGGGTTGTAAATTGACTATTTTTATGGATTTGTTTTTTACTGGTTAGAAAAATGTAGAGGATTTTTTTGTTGAATTGATCAATTATGAGTGTTTCCTTTGTCAATGAGAATATATATCATTTATATTCCCTTGGTTGGTTATCCTAATCTAGACACCCATTATACAAGTGGGTATAAACCTCGATTTTCCAATTGATATCATAAACTTCCATCAATCCTTAACAAAAATTGATTTTGAGTGAGGCTAGAATTCAGGTTATGTTATATAAATTCTGAATTGGTGATCGTTAGGATTTAATTTTTTTTATGTATGTTATATTTTCTTTTGTCATTGAATTTCCAAAGGGGGACATTATTAGGACTTTTTGTGTTAGCAAACTATTATATTTTGAGTACACTTCATAGATCTTAAGTGTCAGTATGATTTTATACTTCATGTGTGCTAAAGCAAGATTTTGTCTAGTGCTTGATGTCTGCACGACTAGTGCTTGAGCAGGTCACTGTATCTATGTGATATTTGGGATTGGTGCTTGAGTGAATATCGGTTGAGAAATTCTATGCAAAGGCTGCATAAAAAGAAGACTGTTACCTCATCTTCTCACTTCTCTAAAATGCCTTAACTAAATCTTTTATTTATTGATCAGCACTCAACTTCTTTGAGGTGTGGCCTAGATCTTCATGGCTCATCAAGATACTATTATTTAGAGAGTCACCAACCATTTGATATATTTTCATATTTTCATAATGGTATGTTTTTGAAGCTTACCATAATCTCATCCACAATCATTAACCACAATACTAGCCTATTGGCCTTCAAAATTTTGTTGGTGGTGAGGGGGTAGGGGTTCCAATAGTTTGTAGATTACTGATTTGGCAAAGAGAGATCCAAGAACTCTAGGAGTTTGAATCAGCGGCTTGGATGGCCAGTCCAAAATAGATTCTTAGGGAGAAGTCATGTGATACTAACAGTGGTCTAGGAGGTACAGTGCGTTTTGATCACCTAGAGCGTAATTTGACTTTCATAGTGCATTTTTCTTTAATTAGCTACAGAAGATAGGCAGGTTTTTCTCTTAAACTAATTGGTTTGTGAGTCTTTCATATGTTATTTAGCTTTCCACAAACTTTTAGTTACCTTTTCACGGGTGCAACTATCCTACTCTAGACAACTATTTTAAAAGTGGGTCTAAACTCCAATTTCTCAAATAGCATGAAGAATCTAAGTGTTCACGGAAGAATAATAAAGTGCAATTTTTAACTTCTTACACAAAACGATTAACAAGTAAAAGTTAATGATCAATAAATTCCTAAACCTAAGAAGCATGCACATGTACACGGTCTAAGAATACAACACAACATTAACATGACCACACATTATTTTTCAAAAATAATTATGCTACAATATGCTAGTGACATATTAAAAAAATAAGTAGTTTCTTATAGGTATGGGAATATTGGCTATGATTCGACAACAATAGGACTTAAATCCCTTCTCCAGATAGAGAGAGATTGAGAAGTTAAGGCAAATATCAGACAATATCTAAATTATGATTTAAAAACATCTTCAGGGGATCAACTAAATAGAAAAGATTAACATCTATACAACTAGGGCAAGACCAAAAAAAAAAAAAAAAATAGAATAAAATAGTAGAAGAAGAAAAATATAAAAAATATAGGTACAACTCTACTACAAACATGTTAGCAGATGAATTTATCATACTTGAACAAATATAGATTTAAACAAGGGTTGTTTATTCAAGAGCCCGCTTCACTGTTAGCCCCTCCACTTCTCTGTCAGAAGCTTCTCTCTCTATTTGATTGATATGAAAAAAAAAAATAGTAGTATTTCCTTCCCTCATTTTAACCTTATGCTTTGAACTTCTGTTTATTTGGTTTTATCAAGTTTCTCCAATACTTGTTTCATATTCATCATATACCTCATTTTCTTGTTTTAAAATTAAAAAACCTAGCCCAAAAATGTACAAACATTTTCTAGTGGTGTCCTGAATGTGCTCAATCAAGTATTCTGTAAAAAACAAATGAAATCATCAAATACTTAGTAAAACTTAGCAAAATCTCAAAATGTTTGGTGAAATACATATGCACGCAACAATATTAAAAAAGTGGGTGCAAAAGGTTACATGTATGTACATTTAAACCAAAATCGTAAGAAAAATCGAAGAATTTCAATAATATACCAAATAATGGCTTAGATATACTTGCTTTAAACCTTAAATTTAGCAAATTTGACATAAAATGGCTCAAAATCTCTTTTTCTTTTTCTTCTCTCTCTTTTTCTTCCTCTTTCTCCTTCATCTTTCTCCCTCCTCACTCTCTCCCTCTTATCTCCCTTTTTCCTGTGCAAAATGACATAAAATCATTTTGTATGTCATTCATATACACAAATTAGTGCACAACTGCTAGATAGGAGTGCATCAGGTGCTATTCATATACACAAATGCGCACAAGCATTGCATCAGGCACATCTTAAGCGCCCATATTTTGCCTGAATCATACATGAATATTCTATAGGCATCTATCAGGTATAAAACTTCTACTAAAAACACGCATGAGAATGGGAATAGGTGTCCATTATGCACTCCACTTGATTTTCTCAAATTAAATTTTCTCAAAATTTTCATTATATAATTATTTCTCCCATTAACCAAAAAGATAATAATTAAAATGTCATAAATCTAAAATGAAAAATCAAGTGTTACAAAGATGATGCCCGAAATTCTATGGGATGCAAGAATGTTGACAAAGAATTAAGAAAATATAGGTGTTATTTTTTGAGATAAATCTGTGAAATTTGTAAGACGAAATGTTCATAAAAAGAAACCTGCTCTAGTACCAATTGTAGAAAATAACTATGATATCATCTTCATAACTAAGACTTGGGATATTTTTGTGAAGGGAAGGTGGAGTAGGACAAGAGGAGAAGACTTTTAGATAAGGAGAAGACTAGAAAAGAGAGAGAATTAGTGAGATACATTGCCAAGGGAACCAATTCATTCAGTACTCAATCAATCGCTTCTATGTCACCTGGTCATCTCTATATTTATAGACTCCTTGGAGCCATTACAACCACACAGTCCTTTAGCTACCTACTTACACCACATCCACATAATACTAACTAACTACAAGTATTATTAACCACAAATTTTGCAAGCTAGGTAACAAACACTTAACTACTAACAAATTGGTAACATGTTAGGATGATGTGGAGTTAGCCTTGCTACTTAGGCTGAGCCAGATAGCAACAAGGCCAAGCCATGCGCATGTTTTGTCATGGACCATGACAGCTAGTAAAGGAAAAGACAACACCAGAGGCCTGAATGCATTATGCATTGCTAGTGTGAAAGCATATAATATATAATTTTTCATATTGACTAATAAATGCTTGGCAATACACATGAAAGTAACTTATGATCCTATATATTAGAGAAAAGTTTTTTTTTTACCTGCAATAGGGTTGAAGCCGGAAAAGTTCCAACAATATTCTGCAAAGTTGTCCTAGGAAGATCCAGTAGTTGCTGCACAGTTGATATACCTCTTTTCTTGAATGTGCTGATAAGATCCACATTCATGCATGGCAACATTTGTAAAGCAGAATCCCTGCCAAACCATAAACCCTGGAACAATGGACATGGAACATAATCACTATCTTGATCAAACAAATAACGTGTGAAGAGTAGGGTACTGTACAATGTAGTGTCATGCCTTGTTAATAAGACAGGACAATAAAACCAGGGATGGATTTTGGAAAACAAATACACAACGTATACATCTCATGGTCATCAACCTCGTCAAATAGTTGTAATTGCCACTCAATGAAGCTTTCTACATAAATCAACTTTCTCTATTCTGCTCAGTTCAATGTAGCATCCTCTGAAGTAAGACATCAATTGTTTCATTGAGACCAAAATATACCTTCATAAATTTCTGGAGATATTTTCTTACAATGTTTTGTTTTAGCACAATTTCATATTTCTTTATCATCTTGTTGTATGTTTTTCCAGAAATATCCTTCCCTTTCTTCTTACCTCATGTCCAAGAAAATAAATTTTTCTTAATGTTTGCTTCTTTAAGTCTATGTTAAGTGTCCAAACCATCTTAATCATCATTTCCTCTTTTACTATGCAATTTCTAATTGACTACAAATGTGTATATTCCATACCATTTAGAACATTCCACTCATTTATCTTATCATCCTGACTTCTGCATTACTTATTTTTCACATGTTCATTTAATTGCACACCATTAGGATAGAACACCAAGTAACTATTGTATAATTTTTTTTTAGGTGTATATTTCCATTCACAAAAACTTTAGCAATGCATTTCCTTGTTTTTCCAACCTACATCTATCATACGTGTCGTGTTGTTGATATTATCATTTTTGTTAAATTACATATCCAAAGTAGCAAATAATTGTTTTAGGAATATCTTAATCATTAATTTTTAATTATACATTATCCCATCCAAAATGACTGAAATTGCATTTCATGTATTTGGTTTTACTCATACACAAGCTCTTCAGATTCTACAGCTATAGTTGATAGACCTACCTTTGCTTCTACTCCAGCTTTAGTTTAATCTACATTATACAACAGAGAAATCCTTTTTATATCTACAACAATATATTACATAGATGTACACTAAGTTATTGGAATGATGAAAAAGACAACGTTATTAAGCCATGAACATAGCTAGCTTCGATATTTTTGATATAAAAGAAATTGAACAATGGTATTGATCAGACTGATCACTCCATAATATTAGGTTTTGGTTCAAGAACATTGAATACTAAGTTATGAGATTTTGAATTTCAATCCAGATAACTCCTATAATTTAGAAATTAGAATGCTAAAATGCGATAGGAAGTTTTCTATGAAACCACAACATACATCATACCACAATTATATATTAGCATATGCCAGTTGTAACATCAATTACTATGATTTTATTCACGACCTTCTCAATATGTGACAAAGGTGACCTGAGTTGGAATCACAAGAAGACGGTAGCAATATCAATTTTTTTCCTATTTGGGAGTAGTTTCCTCCCTTCATGGAGTGTTGGAATATGTGTGCATATATGTACAATTTGACATAATACTATCAATTTTGTAATTTCAACCATGATATTGTTTTTGTTCGACTATCATTCTTTCATTGTTGGTGGTGCTTATTATGAGAAAGAATGGTGGTCTGGGGTGGTGGTTGTATTAGTTGAGCTGAGTGAGACATGTAACGTTGATATGCTACTGTATCAGTCAAAAAGTGAGCCACTGAAAGATTCCAGAGTTGTGGTCAATATAAGTTATGGGTAAATCCTTGCCAAGAGGCAGTGGTTGACTCTCTACCTGCAGGAAATGTCCTGAGTCCTGGTTCATAATCTGTAACAAAGTGGGTAAAGATCATCTACTAACTCACAAGGAAGAGGTCAGCTGAGATTTGTTCTGGAAAATAGAAGATGGATTAGAAGAAGAATAAACTGCAGAAGCAGATTTGATTTCAATAACAATGTTCAATGAAAATTTTTTCTATACAATAGCCACTACCAAGAAACAGAAATCTGAAATAATTCGATAACTAATCACAGCTTCTTCCCGCCAGGACCTCAGGTGATTGGTTATAAAACGGAGCTAAGGATTACTAATCAAGAGGACTAAATATGAGGTTGATGAAGCTTTTTCTTTGATGATGTTGCACTTGTATGAGTGGGATTTATTTCTGTAGCTGTAAACCAAGCTGCTGGCCACATACTGAGTAAGCTGCTGTCGCATGACTGGTTAATCCTCACTGATGCAGATTAATGAGAATCAGAGCTACTAAACTCATGAAGGATTAATAAATATTGGGATTACATTTGAAATATTATACCAAGCTTACTTTATACTGATTCCTTTATTTTAAACAAATATTGATTAACTTTTATACTTTATATTGCTAGGAAATAAAATGACAACAAAAGAAGGGTAGAATGGTTATTTTTCATGACTCAAGAGTAATAGGAGCTGAAATTTCGGTTGTCAAGATAAATGGGTTGAGGAAATCCACATAAAAAAATTTTTGAAGTTTGAACTTCGTAAATAGGCTAAGTTACTCCAAGACTATGCCATCCCAAATGTTCATGGCACCACTTCAAGCATTAGGGGGCTGCCCATACAAGCCAACAACTTTGAAATCAAGCCAACCATCATTCAAATAATCAAAACTTCAGTCCAGTTTAGTGAGTTGCCAAATGATGATCCGAATGCTCACATCTCTATCTTCTTAGAAATATGTGACACTTTCAAGCATAATGGAGTTTTGGATGATGCCATAAGATTAAGACTCTTCCCATTTTCACTTCACGACAAAGTTAAAGGATGGTTGACCTCATTGCCACCCGGTTGGTTCATCATTACTTGGGAGGAGTTGGCTCGAAATTTTTTAGCCAAGTTCTTTCCACCTTCAAAAATGGCTAGGATGTAGAGAGGCATCACCACATTCAATCAATTCAAAATGGAGTTTTTGTACGAAGCTTTGGGCATCAAAGATTTGCTAAATGGAGTCCCACACCACAGCCTGCCAAAATGTTTACAAGCACAAAATTTCTACAATGGCCTTTGCAACAACAACAGGACCACTATTGATGCGGCGACCGGAGGAGCACTCAAGAGTAAGACCCATAAGGAGCCATTTGAGCTTTTAGAAGAAATGTCTTCCAACAATTATCAAAGGACTTAAGAGAGGAACCAAGGTAAGATAGTAATGGGAGTGCCTGAGCTTGATGCCATCACGGCTCTTCAAGCCCAAGTTTTGATCCTTTCAAAGCAAAAGGAGACCATGAAAATAGATGCCATACACACTCCTCTTGTGATTTGTGAATGGTGTCGTGGAAATCATGCAGGTGTGGATTGCCAAGTGGGGAACCCTTTCTCAGTGAAGGAGAAAGCCCATTATGTATCGAATTTCCAAAGACCGCAAAACAATCCATACTCTAACATTTATAATCCAAAATGAAGAAATCACCCGAATTTCCAATAGAGCAATCAACAAGCCACCTCAAGTGCCTCCACCACAAGAGAAGAACAACTTGGAGGAATTTATGGCACAATTGGATACCTCCACACACCCTTTCACGAACGAGACCAAAAGCTTTATGGAGGAGTCTAAGACAAATTTTCATAACCAAGGGGCAGTGATTCAAAATTTAGAACTTTGTGTAGGAAATATTTCCAATATGCTTTCAAACCAACCCCAAGGTTCTCTTCCAAGCAACACCGAAACCAACCCTAAGGAACATGTGAAGGTGATCACTTTCAGGAGTAGTAGAGAGCTAGAGGCACCTAATTTGGCAACGCCGAAGCCTCATCCTTCACTGATCCAAATCTAGCTGAGGAGAGTGCAAATGAAGGATGTGAAGAACAAATCTCAACCACGGAGCAAGAAAGAGAAGTCTAAGAGAAGATAAATGCACCACGAATTCCATTTCCTTCCCGTCTCCAAAAGCACAAGCTAGATAAGCAATTTTCACAGTTTCTTACTATATTTAAAAAATTGAACCTTAACATTTCCTTTGCATATGCTTTGAAACAAATGCCTAACTATGTGAAATTCATAAAAGAAATCTTGTCAAACAAAAGAAAATTGGTGTTTTATGAAATGATCATATTAACCAAGGAGTATAGCGCAATTTTGCAAAACAAACTACCTCTTAAGTTATAGGATTTAGAGAGTTTCTCTATACCTTGCATGATTAGGAGCAAGAATTAATTTAATGCCTTTGTCTACTTTTAGGAGAGAAGCAAGGCCAACCACTAGCTCTCTACAATTGGTGGATCGATCGATCAAGCATCCTTGGGTTATCATTGAAAATGTTCTAGTCAAGGTTGAGAAGTCCATCTTTCCAGTTGATTTTGTGGTTCTTGACATGGCAGAGGGCAGAAACATGCCCCACTTATTCTAGGCCATCCATTCTTAGCCACGGGGAGAACACTCATCGATTTTTAAAAGGGAGAACTCACATTGAGAGTTCATGCTGAAACAATTTCATTCAAAGTCTTTGAAGCAATCAAGTATCCATCCACCTCGGACGACTTATGCTTCTACATAGAAATGGTGGATCATGCTATGGCTGAAAGTTTCACGACGGATCACCCAAAGAATCCCCCGGAAGCTCGTCTACATCATTCCAAGGAGCAGCCAACTGATTCTAAAGAAGAAAAGGGGAAGGAAGAAGTGATTCAGTTTATTGAAGCATCACCTCCACGACCACTACCACCTCACCCTCGGTATGTCTACTTGGGTGAGTAACCTTCTTCTCAATCATTATTTATAATTATTGAAATGTAGTTGAAGATAAAAAGCTCATTCGTATGTTAAAAGAGCACCGGAGTGCTGTTGGGTGGACCATAGCTGATACCAAGGGAATCAGTCCATCCATTTGCATGCATAAGATATTAATGGAAGAATCACACAAACCATCCATTGAACACCAAAGGAGATTAAATCCAAATATAAAGGGAGTGCTCAGAGGACAAGTTTTGAAGCTATTAGATGCACGAACCATTTATCTCATCTCAGATAGTGCATGGGTGGGCCAGTGCGAGTGGTCTCGAAGAAAGGAGGCATGACCGAAATTACTAATGACAACAATGAGCTCATTCCTACAAGAACAGTGATGAGATGTAGAGTATGTGTTGATTACAAGAAGTTGAATAAAGCAACATGCAAGGACCACTTCCCTCTACCTTTCGTTGATCAAATGATGGAGAGGCTAGCTGGACATAATCATTATAGGTTTCTTGACGGCTATTCAGATTACAATCACATCGCTATAACTCCGAAAGAACAAGAGAAGACTGCATTCACATGCTCCTACGTTACTTTTGCCTTTCTCAGAATGCCCTTTGGATTATGCAATGTACCGGCCACGTTCCAAAGGTGCATGATGGTGACATTTTTGGACATGGCGGAAAAGTTTTTGGAAGTATTCATAGATGATTCTCCATTTTCAGATCTTCTTTCATGAAAGTTTGACCAATCTAAAAATGGTGCTGAGAAGTGAGGAGGTAAATCTAGTCTTGAATTGGGAGAAATGTCATTTCATCATACAAGAAGGGATTGTGCTCGGAGATAAAATTTCAGGAGGAGGAATTGAAATGGACAAAGCCAAAGTTGAGGCTATTGAAAAGATGCTTCCACCACAGTTAGTAAAGAGAGTTAGGAGTCTTCTAGACATGTCGGTTTTTATCAAAGGTTTATCGAGGACTTCTCAAAAATCAGCAAGCCATTGTGTACCTTGCTATTCAAATAGAAGAAATATAAATGAATTCACTGAACTTGTCAAATTAACTTCGCATTCATTTCTTGTGTGGGCTTGCAATTGGGAAATTGGAGTGTTCTGATACAAACAGGTCAAATTTTGACGTTTTTTGGGCTCAGAGGCTACCCATGAGCAGCAACTAGGATTATACAGATCATGGACTGATTGTGTTCAGGTGCATGAAGGGGGATGGTTGAGCGTGTGCTGGATGTTTTGGTTTAAACAGGTACATTGGACTATTAGCAGTTTTAATTCAGATGATTAAGTTTAGATTAGAGTTTTATTCTAAGCTTACTAAAAATTTTTAGGTTTGAATTAAGTTTTAACTTTAAAAGAAGATTAGAGAAGGTTTTGTTAAGAGTCATGGTTAGAAATTAATAGGAGCAGTCTTGGTGGGACTGAACGTGGCACTTGAGGTGGTGTTCTAGTAGTAGGTGGATGGCAGTAGCAAGTTAGGTGGCGGGTGATTTAATCGGGAATTTGCCTTCAGGATGCAGAAAGCTCATACTAACATTAGTTACATCTATAGTGAAATTGAGCTGTGATACCGCTTGATGTATAATACATTTTTATAAGAACATATCAAATCGAGTAAATTAAACTGAACTTTATTGTGAAAAAATAAAGCCACAACAGATAGTTTATAACTACATTTGTCACCCACTTTAATAAGTAAAGAACTTATAACAACAGTGAAAAAGAGTAAATCTACTTATTTATTTATGTTTGGTTATCATGACAAACAATGGAAAATAAAGTAATGTAAAAGGATGAATGCATTTAGGGCCATTTAATTATGTAGTTTACTTTTCTTCTATTAATTTTCCATTGTCACAATTTTCTTGGAAATCATGTTCCTTGGTATTTGTTAGAAACACATCCATATCCACAATGTGATGTTTAGTAATCGTTGATAGCAATACATAAATAACAAAATATGATTAGGGCGGTTAAACAACTTGAACTTGGGTGTAACAATTTAGAAGTATAAGCTCATATCATTAGAGTCAACTTGTGATTGTACAATCAGAGGCTTGAGATCTTCTATTTAAGCTTAACTTATGAACATAATGAGCTGACTTTAAGCCAAATTTTAAGCTTGTCAAATCAATGAGTCTAGTCTATGAAAACTAACACTTAATTTACAACCATGCTTATGGTAATTGCATATTTAATATTAATAAGTCAATTATCACTATTAATATTCCCTTCATATCTATAACAATGTAAATACTTCAATTAATGACTTCCTAAATGCTAGATTCATTAAGTTAGAGGAAACAGGCCATGGTAACCTAAAACTTATTAAGAGGATCATACTTTTGTCTCCTAATGGAAAGTGACATTACCATATTTTTCAAATTATATATCATTTATATGTGAAGAATAGTAGAGACAAACTCGGAGAGCAATTATCCACTACTACTAATTCATATAAAAGGATAAAGCAACAAGAAATAAGAGCAAGGGAGCAAGAATAAATAAAGCAATAATAAGGGAGCCAAGGCCCTAAAATGTGCCATGAATGCTCATAATACCCTCTTTGATCCTAATATCTACAAAATAGTAAATTAGATGAGAAAATGAGGAAATATCAATTAAGGAGATCCTTAATTCTCTCTAGTAAGAGAATAATTCAAAATAGACAACTCCTTGATTCTCTAATACAAGAATAATTCAAAATATCACACGAATAAATAGATGCTAATAAATCAAAATAATATCTTAATTTTTCTTCACTGACTTTTAAATCTTTGCTATGATCATCATAATATCTGAGTTTCAAACACTACCTCTCAAGCTGGCGAGTAGATATTTATCATTTTCGGCTGAAAAATCAATTCTTCAAATTTTAGTCATGGAAGGGGCTTTGTCAAAACATTAGCAACCGAAAATGAGTTGGTGGGTCAATTAGATTTAAAACTCCGGCTTCAATTTTTTATTTAATAAAATGATAATCTATTTCCACACGCTTGTTTTATCATGATGGACTGGATTATTAGCAATACGGATTGTTGCCAAGTTTTCAAAAAATAATTTCATGGACTCTTCAATTTGAAAACTTAATTCATTAAGCAACCTTTTTGGTCATTGCCCTTCACTTATGCTTTGAGCTAATGCTACATATTCTACGTCCATGCTGCTTCTATAATCAACTGATTGCTTCGTGCTATGCCAAGTTATTGGATTTCCCTATACATATGTGCAATAGCCAGTTATGGATCTTCAATTTATAATGGACCCCGCCAGTTTTCGTTTGAATAGATTCCAATTCCTTGATTTAGTCATTTCTAAAAGAGTATTCTTTTATTAGGTTTGGAGTTATTTTTAAGTATCTAAGAATACGATAAACTGCTTTCTTTATCATGCCTGTTTTTAAAATTAACTTACAACATTGATTGGAAAACCTATTTTTGGCCATAGTGAGAGGTAGATCAGTTCTCTCCCCCCGCCACCCCCCAAGTTGTTGATATTCCCAGTGACCACTAGTGGACTATCTTCCTTCAAACAACTTCATATTTCTAATTCATAAGAATGTTTGTTGGTTTACATCCTAACATTTTAGTCACTTTCCATATGTCTAGGACACACTTAGGTTGTTGGTTGTTACTAAAATACCCTTCTTTGAGCAAGCAACCTGTAACGTTACGGGCGCATCCGCATGTAGATATTGTCCGCTTTGACCCGGGAGAGCTTCGCGGCGTCTCCAAGCCTACAAGCCGTAGCCTGGGAGAGTTTCACGGCATCTCCAAGCCTACAGGCCTCACGATTTTGTTTCTGGCAGACGGCCTAAGCCACCCCCACAACGCGTCTACAAGGGGGGAGGTATCCATACCCTTATAAGGACACTTTGTTCCCCTCCCCTAATCCAACGTGGAACCTTACAGTCCACCCCCCTTGGGGACCCAGCGTCCTTGCTGGCACACTAGACCGAATCCCGGCTCTGATACCATTTGTAACGTCCCCGGCGCATCCGCATGTAGATATTTTCCGCTTTGGCTCGGGAGCTTCGCGGCGTCTCCAAGCTTACAGGCCGTAGCTTGGGAGAGTTTCACGGCATCTCCAAGTCTACAGGCCTTACGGTTTTGTTCCTGGCAGACGGCCTAAGCCACCCCCAAAACGCGTCTACAAGGGGGGGAGGTGTCCATGCCCTTATAAGGACACTTCGTTCCCCTCCCCCAATCCAATATGGGACCTTACACAACCTCCATGCTAACCAAGTTTTTTAATGCTCCAAACTCCTAAACTTCAAATTTCATTGAATGCAGTTTGTTTAAGTAGATCGTTTCTTCGCTGTAGTCTCATGTCATAATTACATCATCAACATAACAATTAGAATAGCAATTTTTCCCATGGGAGAAAATTTTGTGAACAGGTACAATCAACTTAACCCTGGGAGTATCCATGCTTCTTAATTGCCCTCGTGGACCTATCAAATCATGTTTTAAGAGTTGTTTGAGACCATATAGGGGTTTTTGGAGCCTACAAACCTTGATAGCATTGCTTTCGGTTTCAAAACCCATTGGTATCTCCATGTAAACTTCCTCTTTAAGATCATGTCGAGGAAAGCAATTTTTAATCTAAATGA
This sequence comes from Nepenthes mirabilis, assembly GCA_025585075.1. NCBI lineage: Eukaryota > Viridiplantae > Streptophyta > Magnoliopsida > Caryophyllales > Nepenthaceae > Nepenthes > Nepenthes mirabilis. Next base: position 16,420 of record JAODPA010018865.1, read on the forward strand.
TGTAGTCCCCAATGATGATTTACTGCCAAAAAAGTAGAACCCTTACGTTATTGACATTGGCAACTAGGGCAAACATTTCTTAGTAGTTGATGTCATAGGTTTGAGCAAATCCTTTTGCAACTAGCACTGCTTTGTAGCAGCTTCTATTGCCATCTAAATTATACTTGATAGTGAAGATCTCCTTACATCCTACCGACTGTTTCCCCCCATATAGGTCTGAGGTTGTCCAATGAGCCATTTCTTTCTAGAGGATTCATCTTTCACCGTTTCTTGGCCTTAATAGGTTAGATCATGGGTGAGTATTAGATAGATGCCACGATAGAGTTTATGTTCTAGCATGAGTAGTGTGTGATGCGGCATTTAAACACTAGAAGACAAGAATGTCAGTTTGGCCTAGATTTTCGGCATAAGTAGTAGTGTGACTAACTTAACATTATTTCTAGGGTTTAGAGTAGTGATGGGGCCGGGACTGAAATTTAAGAAAAATTCCCTTAGTATATAATATAAATATTAGTTCAAAATTGGTTTAGAGTATCTAATTTGGCGAAAGCTTATAATGCTAAAAACCTTATGTATTTGGCCACCGTAATCAATTCAAATTTGATATTTTTATATTTATAAGTGTATAATACAATATTTTTACCATCATAAATTTTTTTTAAAAAAGTATGTAAACTTAGATATAACAAGCCGTGGAAAACCTTTCTTTTTGATCAGTGAACTTTGAAACGTCATATTGATATTTTCTTTTTTCCTAGGGAATTTTTTTCTCGAATACTTCAGCTCCAAAGATTCCCCATGAACATACTCTCATGTATAACTAGCCCGACTAGATTTCCATTTTTCATGAAAAAGATACAAAAGTAACTATGCAGAACTTTGGAAACCTAAAAACTTTTGTTGGGCAAACACAAAATTTGAGACGTCCACAATTCTAATCAATGGGAAACCAAATGTAATACATTTAAATAGTTTCCACAATCCAAATTTCCGCAGTTTTACATTCTCTTCTTTTTCTTATTAATCAATAATAGATCAAAACTGCACAACACAAGCCCTAATTCCCTAAGCTGCTAATTTCTAAATGAAATATATATACAATGATGAAATCGTCTAACATAATGAACCTAAATATGCTAAAATTCAAAAGAACAAATTATAAACAAATCCCAAAGTTACAGAGGAAACAAATTTCCATTTCTACTTTCTCATACATGCATGTCATTATTTCAATGAGGACACGGAGGATAAGAAATCCCGACAGTAACTTAGGCTCTTTCTCTCTCTCTCTCTCTTTCTGTGTGTGTGTGTTCTTTTTGTCCACAATTTGATAAAATTAATGAAAGATTGCAGTGACATACCTGCATGACCATCTGCAAAAGATGCATACAGGTAATTGTGGTTGAAAGCCATCCACTATTGGCACATATGTCTATCATAGCCCGCAGGATACGGATACTCTGATCCAAAATAGACTTTAAATCTGTAACATAGTCAATGATTGGCATCTCTAACTGGGAAAAGTGTGCCTGAATTTCAAGAATCACAGATTATAACAGACAGCACAGGCAATAAGAAGCAAAAAGGACAATCTTGAAGAGCTCATTTAACAAGCTGATGCACATGAAATGTCACCTGAAAAAGCAGATTTGCCTTAACATGAGGATCATCAAGCCGGTTCTTGTCCACCACATAGGGAACCTTCTCAGCAAGTGCTGCATTGTAGTTTTCCTACAGCAATAGAGGGAAAATGTAAGTGAATAAGAGAAGTTAAGGTGAACAGAGAAGTCATCCTTACCTATAGTCATCATTGAATAATAATCTGCAATTGATGGCACATTAGTATTACAGCATATGGACATCTTAACAATTGTCAGTGTGAGCACAAATGCTTGTGATCAGTTGAGGATGTCATCAAAACCTTGTGATTCACAGTATCATCCCTTGAGGTTAGGATATACTTTGAAAAGAATTGAGTTTCCCATGGGTTCAATCTGAATTTGTTTGGGTTATGAAGTAGAGCTTTGACTTGGTCCAGATGTGTTGCAAACCTACTTTTTCAAACATATTTCCCCCATTGACACACTTCAGTACTCAGGGAACTTTTGACAGCTAGGGTGAAACTGCTTTGCAGTAGTGTGAGAAATACAATTCCACAAATCATTTTGCATCATGGTTGAGATGTCCTACATCCCAGTGCAACATGATTTTGGCAGTTTTGGAAGATTAAAAACTCAGTGAAAAGGCACACCAATTCTTTAACAACAAAGCCAGCAAGGCTCCTATCAAGCATAATTGTCATTGCATCATAAACTAATTAAAAGTACGATCTGTTAGGTAATATGAATTACACTTTTGAAAACCCCAGTGATAATTATGAGAAACGTGATAAAATGATTCTCTGAAATCCAAAAGTGCAAATCTGAAAAAAATAAAATCTAACCACTGTCCACTCAGCCGCTGTCACCATCACAACCAATATAACACAGCCAACAACATTAAAGGCTCTGCAGCACGATGATGCCACCATTTTTAAGTACAACTGTATTATGGAGAAACCAACCAAAAACTACCATCAACAAGGCCAACCAATGCAAGTACTATCATTCATTAAAAGCACCACCTAACTAATAAATACCACCATTCCAACATCCAAGCACCCAAACCACAAATGAAAAACCTTAAATGTATACCAGACTAACACTATCCGACTTAAGAAAGAAACTGATGGAAACTAAAAACAATTACAGGGTAATCATTTCTGGGACACCCAAATCGGACGGTGGAAATCTTAACAAAGACTATGGTCTTTGAGATTTGAAAGTAGCACACAGTCAATACCCTTGGAAAAAAAGAAGCAATCCTTGACGAGTAATCCGTACACCCAACCTATTTTGCATCACTGTTGCCCATCATCTATATAGGAAAAGTTGTTGGAAACAGTAACCCTTGACTAGAAATATCCTTCAAATAACAAACAAAATGTTGCATAGCGATTAGATGTGAGTGTCGAAGTCCATGTATAAACTAACTTGCTGAACTACAAAATAAATATACGGCCAGATAATCATTAAATAATTCAAGCCATAAGTGTAAATATCAACTAAAAAGTATCGGTATTAGGCCCATAGTACCCATTTTTTCTAATACTGTAATATTGTCGCGATATATCGGCCGATATTTAAATTATTAGTAGATATATCTAATATTTAGCTAATATATCAGCCTATACAACTAATATATCGGCCGTTATGAACCTATCAATTATAATTTTTTTTTTCAATATATTTGATAATGATATGTATTCCTGATATGCCTGATATCGATATGGTAGTCTCCGACATCATTCAAATTGCCACTAGTTGCATATACATAGATGGATTAAATAATTCTGCCAACTCTTGTTTGAGCTTTAAATGTACTTCCATAAGTGTAACGACTATGTTTTATAACTAAAGACCAGCCAAAACAATAATCTTCTATGTATACTTCTCTTGATGCAAAAGTGTACCTGTGGGAGTAGGTTGCACCTTAAAATCAATAAAATACTGTAATAAGCCAAGATCCTACATATGAAAAAAGTCTTGAGGTGCTACTATATCTGCTCAATCAACTAAGAATCAAACCCATTTATGGCAATACCATTGACATATACAAAAAGCAAAAACATCCTAGGAGTCGTCTTTCTTATAAAGGTAGAGGAATCATATTGGCTCTAAATAAATTTAAAATTGTGAAGATGTTTTCAAATTATGGATGCAATATTTGCTTTAGCCCACACAAAGACTACTTCATCTGATAAACTTTTGAGGCAAAGCGCATGGACATGCTCGGAGGAGTCATATAGAATTCTTCCTAGAAATCTACTTATAAAAATGCATTTTTCATATCCATACATCAAACAAACCACCTTTTCAAGGCAGCAATAACAATGACAATATATACAATAGTCATTTTCGCTAAAAGTGCGAATGCCTCATCATAGTTAAGTCCATATTCCTGTGAATACCCCATGAGCGACTAGAAGTGCCATATACTTGTGTATAGTAGCATCAGATTATAGTTTTATAGCATAGACCAATTTGCACCCAATAGGCTCTTGGGATAATGATCTTAGGTATGATTGTCCTGAAAAGCCTCAAGCACTTCTTACACAGCTTGCTGCTAACATGTTTGTATAGATCCTAAGAGTAGGACAATGGTATACAAGTAGTATCCAGTGTCATCTGAAGAGCTACATAAGAGAAACCATACCTTTCGGGTGGTCGAGTAATCTAAGTCAACAATCAAGGTTCAAGTGTAATGAAATCAAACAGCGGGTCAGTGTCAAAAAGAGGCATTGGATGACATCTCTGATACACAATTGTTGGCTTAATCATTCAATAATACAAGACATGTCATCAAAAGTAGGAAAAATAATTGAAGTGGAAGCATAGACGACACGAGATTGGAAGAAATATTAGTTTTCAAAGAAGACTACATTTGAAGAAATACAAGCTTGTTGGCATCTATGTCATGACACACAAAACATTTATCAGCAATACTATGCCCCAGAAATGCACAACGAGCAACTTGAACAACAAGCTTGTAACATTAAATTGAGGTCAAGTGAACAAAACACACAACAAAATGTATGAAGAGATGATAACTTGGAGTAACTCCAAATAAATGAGAATATGGGGAATCATAATGTCATAATCAAATAAGCAACTGTGGACAAAACTTTGACAAAAAATTTACTAGGAATAGAAGATTCAATTACAAGGTACAAATAACATCTAAAAGATGATGAATTTTACATTTTACTATCCCATTCCATTAGGGAGTGTATTGGAAAATATTTTCCTTCGTGTTTAGATAAGCCTTAAAGATATTCGACATAAATTCCTTTCCAAAGTCATTGCATAAAATTGTCTCAACAAAAGCAACGAGAGCTTGAAAGATGGAAAACAATTAAGCTTTTGAACAAAGAAATTATACACAAGTAAGCTACTATAGTCATTAATGAATGAAACAAAGTACTTGTATTAAGCATGCAAAGTAACCGGACAAATGCCCTATACATTAATATGAATAATTTTAAAACTAGTGCAAGCACGATTACATGCAAAGGAAAGGTTAAAGCATTGCTTTTACCAAATATATAAGAAGTATAATCAAATGACATATTAAGAGATTCAAACGAAGCTTTATTGCACAGGTAAACATATTTTATGAGATGAGTCAAAATAACATAATTAGGGTAGCGTGATCACTTGTGTCAGAAAGTATAATTATTAGTAACAGACTAACAACAATGCAAGCTAACAAAATAATAATAAGAATAGAAAACTTAAAAAGAAATAGACATCCTATTTTAGGCCACTTGATGATCACCTTTCCCAATGCTTAATCTTGCACAAAACGACCACTGCAATTTAAGTGAATTTCGTAATTGTTATTGACTAATTGTACAACAAAAATCAATTCGATAGATAATTCTAGTTATACAAATACATTGTCTAGAAAAGGGACTAGAATTCCAACCATAGGGAACGGAAGAGAACTCTTATTGGCAACTCGAATATGTTGATGAAGATCATGTAAAGGCTTCACACAAGCAGTCATACAATGGCATAGCAAAGTCAACCAAATAGGAGAAGTGAGCGAGTCACTTATCTTGCAAATCTAAGGCAGAGAAAGTTGACATTATCATCTGGTGTACCATCTTGGGTGTGAGAAGAGGTGACTAAGTGCTTATAGAAGGCTAGTAGTTGATAGAGACACCCTAGATAGCAGTTGAAACAAAATGGACACTAGTGTGAAAACTATGAGCTTGTCAATTTTGAGGTCATATGCAATAATCATTAATAATGTGCCCCTTCTTTTTGTAATAATTGAAAATTTCTTGATGCAATTCTTCATAATATGCCCAAACTCCTTACAACTATAATATTGAGTTTGAAACTTGAACTTTCCTATTCCTTGAGTAGCATATGCCACATTAACCATCTCAAAATTCATTGTCTACTATGTCATGCTAAGCTGTGCGGCTAGATGTTGTTCTTCTCAAAGATAGTCCTCTAAGCATATATCCATAGATGGGACAGAATCGTGATTTAGCAATCCAATTTGTATAGTCTCAATTTCTAGTTTCAATTTCATCATATATTAATCCCGAGGCTCACAACATGAACTTCAAGTAGTGTCACAACTTCTTTCTTTGGAATCTTAAGAGTGAACTATCTCGATATATTTGCTCCACAAATTTACAAATCTAACATACGATCATTAAATAGTGAGATTACCTTATTTGAAGTTAGCAATCTCTATTCTAATTGTAATTTTTTGGCATTATTATCTTGTTATAAATTTGCTAGAGATGAACCCACATCTTAGCTATAGTAAAAGATCGAAAATTATTCACCATATATGGTTCAATTAAGCCCAACAGCTAATATATAATACAACAATCTTTGCTTTCCCATTTACCAAGCTCTTTTGACTTAGTGGGAGCTTTAGATGACCCATCTAATTAACTCCAATGTTCATTTTCCTTTATAAATATTTTAAATTGAAACTCTTAAGTAGAGTAATTTTATCCATTAAAATGAATAATAGAATTTTTTTCCGACATTATAAAAAATAGAAAGCGAAGAATTATCAATGGGAGAAGACCCGACCTTCAAAGAGCCCAAGAAGCCAACAATTGAATCACCAACACACCACCAAAACACTCCACTGGCCCAGGAAGCCCAAGAAGTCAAAGAAAGAAAGCAAGCACATGGATTTGCCCAAGAAACAAGAAGGTCAAAACATACGTTTAAAATTTGTTGAGGAAAGAAGCATGCACTGCACTCAACACTGCAAAGCAGATTTCCAGAGCTTCACTTGAAGAAAGAAACACTCGTACAGAGAGAAAATATTGGGAAAAAAAAAAAGCTCAAGGATGAACACCAATAGATCGAACATGAAATGAGAAGCCTGTTCTAGAAATTTAAGGATTTGAAGCTGTAAATGAGTCCAATCCCCCAAACTACAACCAGCATTAACTGTTATGAATGAAACAGAGATCTCCATAAACCAATTATGGAAGTACCAGAAAACCAAGAATCCTAAAAAGCCAGGGTATATTCCTGCAGCTCAAACAAAGAAAGTAAAGCCAAGAACCATAATTTTGAGTCGTGGAGAACCAAAATATAAAACCATAGCTGAAAGAAAAAGAGGGAAACTGAAAAAGGGCAATCTTTTGGGGCTTTGATATCATATCAAAGTGTTAGTAAGTCTAAATGCCTTCTCAATTGACAGTTCACATTCATTAAATAAGAAAAACATTCCTAGTTACACACTAATTACATTCTATCAAATCCCATAATTACATCCCTAGATAAAATAATCCATAATTATAAATAATCAAAATATGCTAACAGGGGAACTAAATACTATGTATTATTATATATAATTCAATAATGACCGACAATTACCTCATTGTGTCGCACTGGGAGCTCATCATACTCTGAAGAAGCAGAAAGAATATGCAGGAGGACCTATAAGGGGTAGCAAAAACTAATAAAAATGTTGATGAATGGAGGTAGGGAAAAAACAAAGATTGTGAAGGGATCTGTTCTCACTTCAAGTGGCAACTCAGGGCCACAATTAGAGCCAAACATTGATACAGTTACATAACTAAGGTAATACTGAGATGCAATTGAACCCAACATCATAGGTTCCACTTTATCTTCAGCCATTTTGATGCATCCACTGTCTTCCAAATCTTCAAATGTGTTCTGCACCATGCTGCCTCAAAGGAAACAAAAAGGAAAACAAGGAACTATTACATTGAAGATACATCTTCTCAGGGCAAAATAGAGACTAAAAAGAAAAATGGTGATGCATTGATGGTAGTGGAACCATTACCTTGATAAATATGAACTGAGAGATGTAGAGCCTGTATCATCTAACCCATAGTAAGCTGGATTAACTGTCTGTTGGAGCACTCACATCAGTAAATTGGTGACAAAAATGAAAGACTGACAAGAAAATAGTCAAACACATATCCAAACTTATAATATCATCCATTAATAGATAATTTCCCTAATATATCAACTAATTTTTTTATAGTCAACGAACTATCTATAATACCCCAGCAAAGAGGGGAAAAGATAAAGAACATACAAAAATAACCCGTAAGATTATTAGTTTCTAAGTGCAAACATAGTTTCCAACTTCTTCAATCAAGCTTACATAGTTAACATCTCCAAAGAATAACGTTTTGGAAAGCCAATTATGTTGTCCCATCTGAATCTCTATAAAAGACAGTGTATAAAGCAAATATCAACGAAAATATAGGGATCATACTCCTCAAGAAACCAGGATGTTTCAATAGACAGCTAGATAAGGAAGTCAGATGAGAAGGGAAAGGAAGAGGAGAAAAAAAAATCTGAGGAAAGATGGGAAGAAGGAGAAATAGAGACAAAGATGATACAGAAAACCAGAAGAGAGTGAAGAAAGATACAAAACATTCTCAAAATTTCAATATTTCATCATCATTCAAACAACATAGTGACCAAGGCATTTTCATAGACATAGACTCCTAACCTAACTTTGATAAAAAATTCATAGAATATAACTCCAGAAATATTGCCTTGGGAATAAAAAGATATTTTAAGCTTTTTTAGGTAAGAAATAATTGCCGAATATCCTAAATGCTCTATGGAACTATTAAAAACACAATTCGAATGACCTCCTTTACAATGAAAAAATGAAAAAATATGTCCAATATTGACCTTCATATTTACAAGCTTGCTTTTTATAAAAGTGGTGTTAGGGGGACACCTTATAGACGTGACACTTTCTAATAATGTGCCATCCCATCCTATCTATCCATCCATCCATCCATCCATCCATACTAACAGTTTTATATAAGAATAGATGGACAAATCTGTGCCACATCATCCAAAGATATTCTTAAGCTATCAAAATAGTGTCTCCAAAACGTTTCTCTTTCAATAAATAAGCATCACATTGTGAAACTAAGCATATTAAATCATGATCTAAAGTTTCAGAATTCTTGGTGGTGTGTCCAAACCAGATAATGAGAAGTCCTTTGGCAATGTTGAATGGGAAGTTGTCACAGATTCTTGCCATGTATGGATTCAGTGATGGATTTATTCATTTAAATTCATTTCTAGAATACACTCAATTTTTTACTCAAGTTTGAGCTAAATGACTTCTTTGCTTCATCTATAGGTTTGCAAGATAAGGGGATCCATTTGCCACCTCTATTATTCAAATGAAGTTTCTAGGAAAATTCACCAACAAAGCTATCAATGGTGTCATTTGAATTGTTGGGAAAAAAAGTGGCTCAATGGTTTGTATAATACATTATATATTCCTACACATTTATGTTTACACAATACCACTAACTTGCTAAATTACATCCACCCTGCACCTTAAAGAGTGTTTTGCATGGAAATCAATCTATCCCAAGATGCTCTTGGTAGGAAAAAGAGTGCATATGGAAAGGATAAAATTGCATTTTAGCTGTAACTCTTGTTTACATGCAAAATCTTGGTGGCTGCCTCTGACCATTGGATTCAAGTCTTCAGTTTGGGATTTGGAGCTTGAAAATTAAGAGGGAAGGCCTTTGCCCAATAGTAAGTTAGGCCATGATGACCTAGAGGTCATGGGTAAACCATGAAAATAAATCATTCTAAAAAAATGATATAATTGTCAATAAAGGTTCTTCAAATAATTTTTGCTGGCTGATTGAATGCTATCATATAATACAACATTGATTGGATGGAGGGTAGCCTGGTTTGCAGAAAATTAGTGGTTTATTTGGTACAATCTGATCTGGCATCTTCCTAGCTAAAACAGCTACTGCTGCTACTCCAAGAAACTGCTCAAACTTCTGATGGAGTAAGGTGGTTTTCATTATGAAGGGATTTTATTTCCCGAGAATTCCATTTCCTCTGCTCTTAGGGAACTTCCCCTGCAGTTGTTTTTTCCGGGAAGGTGATATGGATCTTGGGGGGGGGGGGGGGGCATTGATTTCAAAAGAGAGGCTAACAAGTGAATCAGTGTGTGCTGAGCAGAAGCGACTACAAATTGGTTAATTACTTATTTATCCGATGTGAAATCTCTCACGTTGCTTTGGTGCAGGCATGAAAATTAATGGGTGTCAGCGGGCACAATCCAACTCAGCCCAAACTTCAAACTTAGGAATGTTTCTCCAAGAAAAATGCCAATAGCAGATTTTATGATTTGTACACGAATGGCCATATATTGCTATATACTGGCAGAAATGAGTACAATTACTTTTAGGAATGGATATCCTTGACAGGGTGGGACAATCACTAGTATTGTTGGCCATAATTTTCTTCTACAGGTTCTCTCTCTCCCTTTTTATTTCTTTTTGTTGCAGAATTTGTAGAACTGCTTTACTCGGGCAGCTTGGCTGCCTGACGAGATGTGCTTTCAGCAGTCCTCAGCATTGCCATATCAAACAAATACCTATACTGGTTAAAAAAAGAGAAAATAAAAGGTGGGTACAGATTAATATTCAAAGGCATGACCAACATATGAAAACATCTGATAAGTGAAACAAAATTCTAAAGGAAGTGATTATGGCAGGTCTACACAGCATTAAAAAGTTGAAAATGGAAATAGAACTGACGAAACTTTTGAAGGTAAGTTGTTGACTAGCAAAGTTCCACTCTGTGGTGAGCACTGAAAATTTACCAGTCTACGGAACAAATAAGTCCAGGTCAGGTAATGAACTGCATCCTCTTTATGGCAAATTGTCCGAGAAACTATCTCTGCATTGATGTGATCATGCAAATGCTCTCTCAGACTACTCTCAACGGGAAAAGGTTCATATAGAAACTGCAGATGAGAGAAGGATATATTTTCAGTCATTTTTATCGAGGCAAAAAACACTCGTGACAGTACCTGAAGTTAGTCAAAATGCATATTCCACCTTTTTGTAGAAGCTCTTTTTGGGTTCATGAACCAGAATAACTGCTTTCCCATGCTGATCAAATTGTGGACGGCCAGCACGACCCATCATTTGCAATATATCTGTGACAGGAAAATCAACATATCTCTTCAACTTGCCATCATAATATTCAGTTCCCTGTATCAAACATGGATACCATTAACAGGCATAAATGGCTTTGGCATGTCAATTATTCCAATATCTAATCACTAAAAAGATCAAAAATCATAACAGCATAAGCAATTGTAAACATCTAAAAATCAAAAATCAATTATTCCAATATTTAATCACTAAAGAAGATCAAAAATCACAACAGCATAAGATAAAGTTTCATCATGTCAATTCATGCATCTATTCATATGTTCAAATCATGTAACAAACTTTCGAACTACACATGATTTGTCACTATAGAGAGTTCTTACCTGGATCCTAGAACCACAATCATCACCACCACAGAGAATACAGACATCATTTTTTCAAAGTAATCAACATTTCATTGCTATCATTTTAGTAAAAGTTATACGAAGGACACTGGACTCAACATTCTGTTTACCTAGCACAGTAGGTAAATGTTTGTAGACAAAAAACTATCAACTCGCAAGATCAACCCACTAAATTACTAAAAGATTAAGACAGACATGAAAATATAAATAATAATGCATATGGTTTGTAACCATGGAGCTAAATCTGGTCATGGTGGTTCTCATGGCCACATTAATTCCCATCATTCACGAATCTAAATCATCAAAATTTTCAGCTATAGAAAACTATTTTCTGAACATAAAAAATGCAGATCATGTAATGATCTTCCCTGTCAAGGATGTGAACAGTTCATATTTATTGGTAAATTGTCCCCAGTATATAAATATAAAGGTCCGACGGTGAGTGGTGCAATGGTAAAGTTACTACATTGACCTAGAGGCCATGAGTTCAAATCATAGAAATAGACTCCCTAAATTGCAATGATAAGGTTACATACATATGAGAATCCTTCGACCCAAGATGGAGGAGCTCATGCACTAAGTTGCGCCCCATATAGTATTAAGGATAGGCCTTAGGATAACAATAAGATTGCTCTACTATGAATTAAAGCTCAAGGACTCAAATCATGGAAGTACTCTCTTTGCAATGTATTAGTCCTACTATGTAGAAACCTCATGAATTGAGCCATCCCTTTTTGTATAGATTTGCAAGAATTTCATTTGATTAAAAGAAACATAGCAACATTTCATTGAGCCTTAAGGATTTTTAAAGTAAAAATATTATTTTCATGGGTTCATTTATGTTTTTCCCCAACTTTTGAAGTATAAATGGCTCCATTATTTTTTTGATAGGAACTCAGAAATTTGTAAGTTTGTTCTCTAAAAATATTCATATTGATTCTCTTAAATTTCTAACCCAGATTTATCTAGCATTACTAAAAAAAAAAATATTATTGTACAATACAAACTCAACATATTAATCTTTTATTTGATTTCTAATAAACCCGACTTGGAAAATTTTAATATAAAAAAAAAGAACAAAAAAACAAAAAAGAAACAAGATTTGGGTCAGTGGTAGAATAATTGGTACCAGAATCATAAATCATGATTCTAATTCCGGCTTTTGGCAAAACTTACAATTGGTTCTAGTCCCGCTATCATATATAGATGGATTTTTGCCTATGATTGAACTGAAATTGGCAGAAGCAGAAGGCAAATTTCCACTCTTAAGTGTAATAAAACCATATCAGTATTGAGCAGATGATACATATGAGATTTTTATTTCAAATCTATGAAAAGAATAGCCAGGTTTTAGATACGAAACATATAAATATAGGCAACAATAATGACTCCATGAATTAATGAGCATTTGAAAACAACATGAAAATATCTTCTCCAATTGCAAAAACATTAAATTATCTCTATACACAGATTGAGAAAGAAGGAAAAGCAAAATAAAATATGTTCTCCATCCATAGAAATATTAACATTCACTATGTACACACAACAAGAATAAGAGGAAAAGGAAGGCACCACTGAGAGAGCAGGAGAGGAAAGGGAGAGGAAGCATGTGAGGGTGAGAGTGTGAGATAATTGCTGATTATTTATTAGTTTGTCTTCTCGGCTATCCCTGTGCTGATGGTCTAACTCTGAGCTCTCGAGTGCAGAAGACAAGTATATAAATCAGGCTATGGGGATGACAAAAATGGTGAAAATGACAACTGATGTATGGTATTCTGATGGCGATGGAAACAGTTAATGGGTGTGAAAATGAAGTATTTAGTGTGGCTGAGGGTAGAACCATGTGCATCGATACCAATTAGATGTAATACGTGAAAGTAGAAAGGGAAAGAGAAAAAGGATAATGACACACAAATACTCTTAATAGTTCAATATCAGCATATGAGTAACAGAGTGAACAAGGTGCACTTATAAAATATAAGAAATAGCATCTAACTAGAAAACAAAGGAACTAAAAATCCTAAGAATTGTAAACTAAATTAGATACAAGATTCAATTGTTTCAGAAATAAACGATGCTATTTAAATGACCTAAACATACTAGCAATATAAAATTACAACGATAACTGTGAATACTATAAGAAATTATCTCCATCACCTTGGGGAAATGAAATCGCACTATGCAAATAAAAAACTGGTCCACTAAGTCATATCATTGTCGTGAACAAAATTAACTATTGGATAATCATGGGCAAAATTTTGTTAGTTGACATAACTCACAATGTACTATGCGGTCAGTAACATCAACTAAGGTTTTGGAAAAAAGGTTTGCAAGGGGAAAAGAATCAAAAGAAAGAGGATGACTTTACATGATGAAGAAATAGACCAAGGAATATCTTGCAAAGAACTTGCGGTGGTGTTTAAAGATTTCAGCCTGACAGTTTCAGCATCAACAATATAGATGTAAATAGAGGCTGCAATGTGCACCGTGACCATGGATCAGTCCCATAGGTAAGGAAGTAGGAGTCTCATTTAGGAAGACTAGGTAAGGAAGTGATACATATCAGTCCCACAGGGTCCCTCAAGTAACTTAAGACTTCCATAAATTAAGACAACAATACTATGAAATTATGCAACAATGTAGAAAAAATATAAATATATATAAACCCTCCATAGAATAAAATCTGAAACACAACCCTGTTATTCTGGTTACTTTATAGTTAATAATCTGTAGTCAAACATCCAGTCCTTACCCACTCTGGACCCCCCAAGAAAAAGATACTGATATTTGGAACAGTCAACAGAATATTTAAACAATGGTTAGCTTGCCTCACCTTGATAATGACGAGATGGGCTGGAAGGTTAACACCCCATGCTAATGTGCTAGTTGATACCAATACCTGCTTAAGAATAAAAGCCAAAGTCAATGGGCAAGAACACAAAGTTTTACATTGCTTTGCTTGGTAGACACAATGCACATGCATTCTAGCAGAGTTACATCCTCGTCTTTATGGACTAAGGGAACAATGACTATTTACCAAGGGGAAAGACTGCACAACTTTATATACAATGCCGCATCTAACTATTTGAGGATGCAGAAGCATTGAGGGGGAGAGCAACCTGAATTTTGTTGTTTGCAAAGAGCTCTTCCACAGTAGATCGGTCCCTGTCATTTAATCCAGCATGGTGCAAGCCAATACCAAATTGCAGGGTGTGTCTCAAGTTCTGGTCAGTTAATTGGGAAAGAATCATCTGCAGTGACTCTTCCGGCATATTCAGAAACTGCCTTGGGCACTCATCAGAAGCTGCAAACTTCAGTACCAGAACAAAAGACATCAGTAATGAACACTATCAGATTGAATATATGCAATTATCCCAAATAAATAGATTGTAACTCCAGCTTCCTGGGCAATGCTACCTGAATTAAATCAAGAGCTGTAAGCCTTGTTTGTCGACGAGAAGAAACAAAAATAAGCACTGGCTTTGTAGGAGAATGGGTGCAGATAGCAGCATATGTAGGCTTGTTCATGCTATTCATTCTTGGACAATAGAACTTCCCGGGATACCCCTACAAAAGTAAAGCAGCAGAATTCAACTTTGTGGCACCATGAATCCAATATCAATTCAAACTTGCACAAGAAAAACAAGCAAACAAAGAGGACTGGAAAACCCTCCATCTTTATTCAAAGCTAAGTTTTAAATCAGCAACAAAGATTGGTTTCTCATCTAGCATCAATACACACTCAAATAATAATCTTGCTTGCAACCGTAAGGAGTAATACCAAAAATATGCTCATTGAGGAACATAGTTTTATGTCTCAGTGACACAGCGCCAAGCAAACACAAGGACTGCCGGCACCATGGCATTGCAGCATATCATAATGGCCATGGTTGAGGTCACTGCCAATATTTAAATCTATGTTGATCAAGTTATGTATAAATGAAAATTTCATGCATGACAATAATCCTATGTTTCTCACCCAGGATAGGGTGTAATCCAAAATAATATAATTCTGGATCCGTTTTTATACACTAAGAAGATTGCACAGTAAGATAAAGATAACTTGTGATGCTGATGTACAACAATCTTTACAGAAATACTAATGCTAAATTCTATAGAATAAAAGCCCAAAAAATATTATCCATCAAATTTTCCATGAAAATATATGATAACTATGAGAAAGTATTATTGTTCGAAATCGGCATCACAAAACTGCTTTCTCATTCAGCATCATTCTCCCCAGGATGTAAATATTCAACCATGAGTTTTGATATCTATGTGCACCATGTACCATGAACAGTTACTTAAAACACACAAGAGATATAAGATGGGACATAACTCCAATTGGGGAAGGGGATTGGATGATTCCATCCCTGAGAACATGGCTATTCAGCCTGTTCTTTCAAAAGGCTTTCTTCTTCAATGGTAAGGTTCCCAAGAAACCACATAAACCTCTTTCGTTATTGTTTTACAAAGCTCAAAAATTCTTCAACAGTAAGTGACTATATGCACCCATTGCTTCTTGCAAAATTATCTAGTCATTTCTAAGGTCATTACAAATGGATTAAAGAGGTTGTTTCTGCTCTTGTTGACTACAGTTTAGGAAGCACATGTAAAAGGAGAAACATTTCACCTTGATGCATGATTAAAAAAATTGAAAGAAGTCTGAAGAGGGAAAGGAGAAGAGACGACAAAAGAGAAAGATAGGCAGCTGAATGGAGAAACCGTATCAAGAGGGTTTTGGTGTATGAACTTGACTTTATAGACTTGTTTATCATATATTACAATGAATAATATTCTTATAAATAAGCGCATAGCAAACTAGTCCTCTGCATCATATCAAGACTACAAATATATTTAACTCGAATTCTGGTCAAAGTTTGTAAAAATATCTACTAGTTAATATCCATTCCTCACATGTTTGATGTGAACTAACCCCAAGTAAAGATTCTCACGAACAAAATGATAATACATCTCTATATGCTTAGTGTTCCCATGAAATACCAAAATTTATGCAATACGTTTATATGCTTGGTCACACCAAAATAGAAGACTAAGAACCCATATATACAAGTGCCATCTAGTAACTACCGAGGCCATGCCATCTCACATTTAACGTGAGCCAACACACAATTCTCTAAATAAACATATGACCAAGCAATCACACTTTGCTTCATTACTGAAGAGAAATGAACAAGTTGTCCTATTTTTTTATTGTTTATTTACATATAGAAAGAATCACCCAAAAATATTAGAGCACTCATATATTTGCATCACATCAGCAATTATCACATAAGTCAAGGAACAAAATATTAGTAGATACCGATCGATATCTAGCCCCCAATATTTTTCGATACTTTTACAAAATCGCTATGTCAATATTCTGAGGCTCCCATTGCTTTCCGTATACAACTTAATTTTAAAGGATTAGAAAACAATTGTTCAAAAATATAAATATGATTAAACAGGGTTAAATTCAGTTTATAACATAGCTTTGATGTAGTCAAGAAAAAATATTTTTTGCATATATGATGTCTGATATTGATATGTATCATTTGACATGGTCACAACTGACACCAATACTAATATTTTATTTTATGACATAAGTGCATTTAGCTCTTCATAAGGTTTCCTAAAGTTCACAAAATAATTTGTCACACTTATGATTTTTTTGACCCACATTAGAGATAGACTTTGGTATATAAGAAAATAGGGGCAAGTTATATATTACATTTTAGAGAACTGAAAAATTTTGCAAGCCATCAATCATTTTACAAGACAACATAGAAATAGTATCTAAAATAATAATTTATTCACTCATTCGACATTCAGTGATTATTAATGATAAAAAAATAATCATAATACAAACTCGGTAGAACACATCCAGAAGCAACCAAAAACAAATTCTTCCAACCAAAATTAAGCAAAGCACCACAAAATAGATAACGAAACAACAAACAAATACTGACAAAAACTAGTAAAACATGGTCACCAGAAGCACTAGTGAAACCAGCATTAACTGCAGGATAAGAACTAACAACACAAACAAGTCACATAGCCACAGTATTCAAGCATTACAGGAGCATTGTTCACACACTGTAGCAGAAGAGCACAGAAAACCATAGCCATAGCACTAAAAAATAAAACCCTAAGCACTGATATCATGTGGAAGGAAAATAGAAGCGAAGGGAGATATAAGTGGCTGAATTGAGAAACCCTCTCAATCAGGTTTCATATATTCACTTGTGATTAAAGACTCACATACAATATACTGCATTAACTAAAATACCCTTGCAAATAAATACATAGCATTCCAACATACCATGTGAAGAAACCACCAGATGCAAAAAGCTTAAGCTTTTGGTGGAGACCCATGAATGATTTTATACTTTCACACATGATGACTCAAAGTAGTTTCATCAAAGATTTCTGGAGTGTGCAGATTTGCCTTCACAGTTTAGAGGCTGGTCACAACCTGTTTCACATCTCCAGCATTCTTTGTAATCATCAATGGAGGTCTACTCAGTTTCTTTAAAGCGAGAAAGGATCTACCTAAGACAAGGAGACCCCATGCCCATCTTTTTCTAGTTACTATTTAGCACTTAAACCAGAAATTGATAACAGATACGAAATTAAAATAAATTTCACAGCCATTCATGTGCAACAAGTTGAAAATCACATATTTAGGCTTTGCCAATGACATTTTACAAAGTTAAAGGCAGTTTTTGTGATGTGAATATCAGAGACATTCCAAATTAGAAGTGATTTGATACTTATTTGATTTTGATTTTATTTTATTTAATTGGAGATTTTATTTTATTTGATTTTGAGAGATTTTATTTTAAAAACTTTCTCTCTCTCTCTCTTTTTTTTTTTTTTTTTTTTTTTTTTTGAGTGAAGGTATTCGGCCATTTATGAAATATGTCTTGCAGAGTTTGGCAAATTTCCTCAAAAACTACAATTAGAAATACCAAAATGTCTAATTGCAGGATTTGTACAACAAAATATATCATGTAGAATGTTATTTACGATTATAAAATAGTTAGAAAGCCAAGGTGTAGATAATCAAGTCAATGTACATGTGAGTATGTGACATTGACCATATCTAACAAATTTACAAACCTGCACAATAAATACACAATGCAAGCAATCAATGATCAGAACAATTAGGTACTAACTGATCAATAAATACCTCAAGGATAGGACCTCTATCAGCTCCCAGCAAGTGAATCTCATCCAATATCATAAGCCCTACCTAAAAATTATGTTTTGAAGCATTTTAGACACAGAAAATACACACAACAAGTTGTACACATTTTTAGAAAAGTGTAAGCATGCAGTGAAAATAGTGACTTCCAATTATCAGAAACAACATTAAGTCAGACAATTGAACCTTTTTCACATAGCTTCTGGCATGCCAGTTACGACTGATTCCATCCCACTTTTCAGGGGTAGAAATTATAATATCTGCTGATAAAAGGGCCATCAAATCTGGAGTATAATCACCAGTCATTTCAACCTGATTGAATCATTCAAATCAGATTAAAACACCTTTAGCCAGCAATGACTCATCCTATGAATTAATAATTGAGGAAAATGACTAGCACCATTTCTTTGCCAAGCTGAGTTACAAGACGCTTTCTCCAGTCAGTCATTCTTTCTCGGACAATAGCTTTCAAAGGTGCGATGTAAATAATCTGCATGTGCACAACAATGGGAGCTTCTCAGTTCCTTCCACAACATGAATCTTTTCAAACCCATCAAAGGAAATTGGGTACATCCCCAAGGTCATTCAAAGACAAATACATTGTGATCAAAAACACAAGATCATATAACTCAACAGAAGATGTTTTCACAGCCTTTCAGGACAAAGTCCATCAGATATAAACACCTTCGAGGTATTAAAAACAGAGGAAGACAAGTTGTACTAAAGAAACTCAGATACATTGTCAAAAGAATGAGTGCACTCAAATTTCGAAGGAAAAACAGAGAAGGGAAAGCTTCAGGAGAATGTAACCATACAGAACTCGATATCATAAACTCATGATTGATATGCAATAAATCCAGGGGAAATACACAATTCACAGTCAACATACAAAATATTCTCATCACGAGAACTTTATATTAACAGGTAAACTTCAAACATGTCTTTCCCAATAACTGATCAGTAAGGCCACACCAGCACCATGTCTATGCAATGACACATCTAACCTCTGTCCTGAGCATGAATGCATTAAGTTACCATGACATTTTCTTTTTTCCATTACCAAATAGAAAATATGGAGAGGATATATACCATACTCAAGAAAGAATCAATTAGCAGACAAGACACTGGATTGGACACCAGAAAATGAGACATATATTACAATGAAATGCCATGGCAATTGATGAAAGCATTCTAGTCAACGTAAAAAACTTACTAGAAAGACTTAGATACAGTGACAATTTGCAATTTTGCAATAAAGCTAATCTACCATTTCCCAGAAAACAGTGCACTAGTCAACAGTCTATTCCTCTTTCTTTTTTTTCCCCCCCAAAAATCAATGGTTTCATGGGTTTCTAAACATGTACTAAGATATGTTAAACATAGTTATGAGAGGTTAACCAACAGGCCCCGATGAGGGTGCATTATTTACTAAGGATTTGGGTGTCCTACTTACCATGCTTTCAAGCCAGATTACTAGTTCGTCCGTGAAACTAATATTAGCATGAAACAGTAAATAACTGTTGGATGGTAATTTCATTCAATTCCCAAGAAACAGAAACATGTTCGATGCAAGGTGTCAGAAAATAGACCTTCATATCTGGCTGAGTATTGAAAAGGTGGAACATAGCAAGCTCTGCAGATATCGTCTTTCCACTTCCTGTAGGAGCTCCTAAAAGGACATTGTTGTCCGTATGATAGAGAATATGAAAGGCCTGCCAGATAAACAACTAAGAAATTGATCAAAAAATCCTAAACAATAAAAGAACTGAAAGTTTGTAAATTGCAGCAAGTCAACAAAAGTTGGGGATACAAACCTGCGTCTGAATAGGATTAAAGTGCGAAAAGTTGTATAAGGCTTCATACATTTTGTTGCCAAGGGAAGTTACAGGCAGAGGTTTCAAATCTAATAGTTCTGTATGAGATGAACGAGCCTGCACACAGCATGCTCTCATAAGATACATAGCATTGGCAAGAGGAACCAGGACAGGTGCCATTCTATTGATATTTGCCTTAAACACCTTCAATTACCTCCGGAAGAACAAGATTATGAAGAGTTATTGTGTAGAAAGACTCGGCATGCAGCCACGAATCCGAGACAGCGTGTATATAGTACTGTGGTGGATGTGGTTCAAATATTGGCACAGTAAAAGAAAGCTTTTGAGGTTCCCCTCTTGCCATTCGCTTCGTTAGTGTGAAAAGCTCTGAGTGATAAATGTGGTCATTTTCAGAGTCCTGTTGTCAAAGTTCATCAAATTTTTAGAATAACTATAATACAGGTAAAACTTTAAACAGAATTTGGCAGGCAAGTACAAATAATATTTAACCTTAGAACATGCTCATTATAACAACATTTAATCCATTGGCCCCTTCCCTTATTTGAGGGGTTCATATGTTGAATATAGTAAATAGTAAAAAATAAGATTAACTTGTACACCCCTCTTAGTGCAAACCATAGGAACGTGTGAAATTAATACAAAACAATTCTCACTATATCGCAATATGCACTACATTAATGAACATATGTGGTTAACCTAGTCCACAAGACTTTTGACATTGCATAGAAGCTGTTTTCATAATTTGAATCCATAACCTCTAGGTCCCACAAGAATATTTTATGGTTACACCAAGTATTACCACAGCAAGGACACAAGGTAAATAACAACAATTATCTGCATTTTCCAAAGCTAAATCAATTGGAGAGCGAACTACTAAAAGATTGAAGCCCAACATGAGGAAAACAAAGGTGAGTTTGCTAGAAAAAGGATAAATTCTATTTAGTATGAATCCCATCGCAAACTTATAAAGGGGATTCAACTAGCATGTAGATGAATGAGACGTTGAGCTGTAGATGCCAGCAAAACAAAGAAGTAGAGAACAGAGCCATTAGCACAAATATCATCTGAATCAAACATAAAACAGGCCAATCTCTTAGTGAGGTTGCCAGCTCAAAGAATTTGGTAAGGTTGAAGAAGGTGAGAAGCATAAAAACTAAAAAATAGCAGGGTTCAACCTAGTTAGAAAGGATTTATTAATGAGAAGAAAGATCTAAGAAATTGGTTAAAGTTGCTTTGAAATTTAAAGAGTGAACATTGGAGAAAGAGGAGGATCTTAACCTGTAATATCCCAAATTTTTTTATCCGATTTAATTGGGATTATTTATTATTTTTGATGATTTGGATGTGATAAAATTAATTAAATATTATGAAATTCTAGAGGACATTTGGATTCGTTGGGCAGGAGCCCAAAGTGCGCCCATTCGGTCGCCCGAGTACCGATTTGAGTTTTGGGATTAAAAGAAAAACGATTTAATATATATATAATAATAATAATACGGATGAAAATTCAGGATATTATAGCCTTAGGTCATCAAAGTCTCAAAGTTTCCACCATCACGAGATTTTCATGAGCATCTAGTTCCCCCCCCCCCCCCAAGTAAAAGCATAGTAGCCAACTTGGCCACAATTCAAACAAACGTTGGGATTGTTGGCAAGTGGGAAATTATTCCCAACATCATTGTTAGGTTTTTAATTTGTGTTGTCCTGGGAGCACTACAGAAAACAAGGATACTGCCTACATGTAAAGGTTTGCCTCTAAGTGCGTCAAAGATTCAATTCTCCACAAACTACTTACCACCACATGATAGTTTAGCCTCCACTTTCAAGGCTATTTGATATCCATCAATGAGTCTCCATAACCGATGCATCTCTACTTCATCACGAATAGGATTTTGTAACCCTCCAATGAACCTTGCCATATGCTGTTCTTCACTTTCATGAAGATCATTGTGGGCCATAAGTTTGTAAAACTTTTCAGTATACTCAATGATATTCTAACCATACCGACAAAAATTGCTAAATTAAGAGAAAATCATTTAAGAAAAATCCACCAAAAAAAGGAAATTTTTTTAAACCAAAATTTCATTTTCTTCCATGAAGAAATATTTGGTTTTCCTCTGTGACACCTGATCTCCTGAGTTCAATCCCACCAAGCAAGAGCAGTGGCATGAAGCCTTGTCTAGTCTAACAAGGTTCATTCATTCATTTTCCAGTACCTCCTTGTAATTAAAGAAATTGTTTTAAGGTAGTAAGCCTTTCGTGAAATTCTTCATGTTAAAGGAGACCATGGAACTCTAGCAAGTCAATCTTTTTAATGTCAAAATCACGATGCAAAGGCCTTTGTAAATGCCCTCCTCGGTTGCTGAAAAGATTTGTCTCAAGTTCGTCACCGGAAGAACTAAGCCTTGGGCCACAATGCCCTTGGCAAGCTTCTTGGTTTTCAAGACGTAAGATTAGTTCTTCAACTTGTCTTCAAAGTGCTTGAAGTTCATCATCTCTTTCATTCCTCTCCATTGGGTTGCTACGTCTTCCTCTAACTCCACGTATTTCCATGGGAAAGTAAGAGTACGACCAAGAGCATTATCATAGGCTCTAACACCAAATGATGAGAAACCGATTAGGAGGGAAGGAAAAATTGAACCGAGCAAACACAAAATCACAATAAGGAAAGGAAGGAAGTGAGCTCAAAGCTTCACTAAAGCGTATATTTTTCAAAGTGTATATTTTGATTTTCATACAAGCCCTACAAGAGTATCAATACAAGATAATAGCCATGAATATCAAAATCTAACTATCCCTGCATGCAAACAGAGCCACCTTTCTGATAGGAAAACTTCCAACACATTAAATAAGACAACTACCCTAAAATATTAAACTGAACAGCTCCTCAAACATTAATTAAGGCAACTACCCAAAAATTAGGTTTCTGAGAGAAACATGTCATTCCAATGTACACCGTTCACCATGCACTGCACCAAAAATTTAGTAAGTGTTATGGCATCTTTATGGTTAGGATTCCAAGGGTTCTTTAGCTTAAATTGTGGTGTGCTAGTTGATTATATTCTTTAAAGATTACACCTGGACTAGTGACAAAAAGCAATTAGTAGCTATTATTTTACACACGTGGCTTTCACAGTTCACCTTCTTAATGTCAGCTAAATGATGATGGTGGAGTGATCTAATGATGAAGTAGTACAATGCTTTTCAAGTTTAATCTTTTGGTAGTTAAAGAAGGTTGAGGACTAATGAAAGTTCAAAGTTTAGGACTCAATCTCGAGTTCTCAACCAAATTTAGAATCGTATTGTATTATGATAGGTTGATATGTTAAATTCTTATATCACTAGTGTTATTTGTATGAAATAATTTGTAGAAACATTGTGTCAATCATCAAAACCTAAATGGTCTTTAAATGCTAAATCTTCTGAGACACTGACACTCGAGATGTTCTTATCCTGAGATAAAAACCTCACTATAATCATGACTACTATTCATCAGATGTGGTGTAGAACATAATATTCCTCATTTCAATTTTCAAGATTTTTTCAATTGCTTCTGTAACTTACTGTTAATAACTACATTCTATGTTATTTACCACTTAAGCTGATTTCATAGTTTCCATAAAATTTAGTTTAGTTGAGTTCTAAGTCAACAATCCGTTCAAAGTTGCCATCTTTTTTTTGTTTAAAGCATTTCAGGCATGAATTGTGGAAGTAAGATCCTAAAGATTGATTGCACTAGATGAACACAATTTCCTATAGATAACAATAGTCGTACTTGCTGGGAAAAGAAAAACATCACCATGTACACTCGGAAGGATAGCCATCCAATTGTTCAGGGTCAGTCATCCACAACCAAGGCAAACTGGTAAAGGACCAAAAGCTAACCCTTAATGAAATTCTAACATCATTGGAAAAGCCTTAGTCTCTCATCCTGCAACAAACCCTAATCATTGGCATCTAACACATTTACTACCAATTCAACTCTTTACCTGATTAAAAAAGCTGATAAAACCTACAACAATGAATGAACAAACACAAAGTCGTGTCAGAAGAACATCAAGATAATAATAATCTGGCAATAAATAGGAACAATAAATAGACTCTTTCCTAATAGAAACTAAGACAGACCTCAACAAGAATCCACCAACGCTGAGCTGCACCGTGGAAACGATCCTTCCATATGAAGTCAGGGGTTATGAGCAGTTCAACCTGGATGAGTGAATAATCATAGCATGAACATCAGCTCCTAAGAAATAAGAAATCAGCGTCCATAAAAGAAGGAAGTGGAACAGATACACCCAGGTGCATATGATCCAGCACACAACTCCCAACAAGTAGAAGAAATTAACTACAGCTAACCTTTAAAACAGTTCTGGTAATTGGGCTGACATTAGCTGATAGCTGGACTGACGGGAAGTATCCCATATATTGCTTGATCAACTTCCAGAAGCATAAAAAGAAAGACCAAAGCCCCAATAACAGCAAAAAGCAATCAGTTTTTCAATATTCATAATTCAGGAAGTTCAGTATGCACAAATAAAAATACCTTTCCTCCGGGCACATAACGGATCAGAGCTCCAATGTCTTTCTCCTCCATCTCATAGAGGCGCTCTAGGTCAGCTCCCCGTTCTTCAAGCTTCCTCAATATCTGGCAAGTCAGATGCTTTGTTAACCAGTATTTTGAAAGAGCACAGTTAAACAAGGCAAAAGAACAAGAGTCAAACTTCTGTTGAAAGATCTTTGTCAAACTGTCTCAGCGGATGTAAATGGGGCCAAATTTGGCGATCCACCGACTTGCAGTATTCTAACATGAATACAGTCATCTCACACCATCCTCTGCGCAAACAGATCTCAAATAAAGCACGCATAATACGGGCCAAGCTCGCACTTATATATGAAGCATCAGACACCAACGAGAAGGATTCAATAGATCCTCGTGATATAAACAACTGCAATATGCATAAACACCATATTGCTGTTTAGATTTCATTGACATGAGATTATAACAAACATCACCAGCAAAAGCAACCAAAAGTACCTGAATCAGAATTGAGATTTTCCCATATTTGTTAGAAGGACCACCTTTAACCTCTACAGGACATGCACGTGCCAACATTTCCAGCTCCATTTGTTCCTCTTCCCGAACAACAATATTTTCAAACTCAGATGAATGTGAAACCATGTCAATAACCTAGAGCAGCAGCAGAAAAGGCACAAGATCACCAAAAAAAATCCAAAAAGAAATCGAACCTGGAAAAATCAATCCAATGACCTGAGAGACAGAGGTGTAACATTCCAGATTTTGTATGTAAGACTTCAAATCTGTAAATCTAGCCAGTGCACAAATGCCTCACAAAAAGAATATCCCACAACTACATACATGATGAACTCCAACTCCTTTCTACTCAGTTCAATCCCTTTCTTAAGGGATACTGATGGTGCTCTGCTTAAGTGCCTTCTAAGCAGATACGCAGGTTTGGCCACATCAGAAACTCTCTCATCTTCTATTTTCTACATAACATTATTTACTTGTGATGCTTCCAAAGAGGATATTCTAAACCTATGATGTATTCCCCTTGCTCTTGAAGGAGGATATTCTAAACCTATGATGCATTCCTCTTGCTCTTCAACTGATTTTCGGCGGCAAACAAATGCTCAGAGATAAATTAGCCTTGATTATGGACTGCAAGATGTAGCAGTATTTGAATATAACCTACTGACTGCAAGATATCTGATTTAGCATCGACATTCCGAACTTGAGTATTCAGTAAATCCTACTAAAAATCTATTAAGAAAACCTCTGTAACACCTCATCTCGCATATAGAAATTAGCCCAAAAATAAGGATAGGAAAACTAAAAAGTAAAATCAGACAGTAAACAACAATATGCTACCTCACTGTCACTCATATGTCGTCTTAACATTTCATTGTAACTTTCCACACTAGAATATTGAATATAAAAATGGCTGGCAATACGACCAAGCTCCGTGCAGTAAAAATTCCCACTTTTCTCATCAAAGCGCATCATTTTTGCTTTGTCAAGAGCACGTGCAGCATCAACTACCAGAGATCTTTGTTTTGAACTCAAGGAAGGATCTGCAACCACCTGTTAAAAGAAATTAACACTACAAATTAATTCAAGGTGTGATTTCCATAAAGAGAAAATCGTTTTTGAGCAGTTTCCTACAAAGTAATAAGCAGTTTGTGGAACATAAAAAATTCCATGACCAGACAAATAAGGATTTGACCATACTTAATGGACAGTAAGGCAGAAGAATTTGATTTAGATGCATTGAAATACACACAGCAGTTTGAAATACATAGTTTTTGAACAGTTTCTTACAAAGTAATAAGCACTTTGTAAAAGATAAAAAGTTCTATACCCAGACATATAAGGTTTGGATAATTTTATACTTTATGGAAAGTGAGGCAGAAGAATTTGTTTTACATGCATTGAAGTAAATGCAGCCCTCTGGACCAAGGAGCAGACTATGAACAAGTGCCATCAAGAAACATATGACCCGCAGAATTTCCCTTTTTGGTGAAGATTTCATCAATTGACTGGCAATAATTGAGGCCTATTTACTGTCAAAAATTAAAATGGATTGCCAGATGGGACAGAAGGGGTAATTTTCCGCACTAGAAAAACATGGTGGCCCAAAAAACCTTCAAAGGTTAAAAATCCTACATCTGCAATGTCACTGAGGAAGACTGCAAAGTGCACCCATAGAAGAGGCGGACAGCATTTCCTAACATATGTGGCTTATGTGAGGAGGAGGAATTAGCAGATAAGTTGCTCTTCTATGTCTAAGGACCTGGAAGTGCTGGTACTATGCATTTAATGGAATGAGATAAACAAAAACCGGGCTTAGTGAAACAACTTCTTGAAGATAAGAATGACCAATGTATCTTAGATTTATGTAGGATGATCCATCAATTTCTGATGGTATATGTGCAAGTATAGGAGCAGGAGAGTTCATGGAAAAGAGGATTGTTTTTATTAAATATGAGCTGAAGAGAAAGCAAATTCTCTCTATTGCATAAAATTGGAGAGTGAGCCTGGAAGCATAGGTCATTCGGATCCTTTTAAGTCTTCGTTAACTTCATAAGTTCCTCACTTATGAATAAGCATGATTTTGGATCCTTTTAATGAGTTATGGTTTCTTGCGTGGCTTGAACCACAGATAGGATAGTTGGATAGCAATGGCCCTGTTGTTTCTCATAGCTCATTGTTCCTATTTTGTTTGTAAATAGGTGACCTCTTTTTCCAACAATTGGTATGTCCATTACCTTACCAAAAAATCTCCATTTTCCACATAGCATGCCACTACATGAATGCTTCACCAATCACAACCATTCAATACTGAAAAATAAAAAAAATTAAAAAAAAAACATTTTTTTCCACATAGGATGCTGCTACATGAATGATTCACCAATCATCACCATTCAATACTGTTCAACTTGTTCATTATTGGTTTATAAAATTGATAAACTAACAACGGAACAGATGAAATCTGAATTAACTTTTAGGACGACTTAACGTACCAAATTCATTACACCACCGCCTGCTCAAGTCCCACTCTGTTAACTTACCTATATGAACCTCCATAACAATTCACCCAGTTCAATGAGTTAAAAACCCTTTCAGATTGTTAAAAAGCTCCAAAATCAGCAAGATAAAAACTCCCCCAAATTGTATAAAACTTTCTTTCCCAACAATATCTGCAAATTTCATTCCTATCAAACGCACCATTATAGTAATAAAGGATCCTGCCATTCTTCATTTGTTCTTCAAGGTCTCTTCTGAGATGTAATCTTCACGATCACCTATGGATGGCCAAGCCAGAAACCAACCAAGACGAGTGAAAACAGAAGGCTGTAGTCCAAATGCAGTGAAAGAGCACAGCCCATATCCTTCAGATGCATTATACAAAAGAAGAATCTCTTTGTTGCATGATATTTCTCCAGTTACAGAATTTGTTTAAGAGAATTCTCTTGATGAAGTCATGGTCAGGGGCTGAGGATAAGCTTATTGCCTGAATCCTCACCCATCCCAGACACTACAAAAACTGCAACTTCTCATCATAAAAAGGTTCTGCTATCGAGAAAGCCAAAGATTTTAATTTCCACGCATCATAACTGGGTTTCCACCTCCAGCTCAATTAGTTTCAGTCCAATGAAAACACATCACCAAGATTTAGCCCAATGAGATTCGTTTTGAACAGTACAGCCATGTATGCCATTGGAATACAAGTAATCTTTCTGCCTCTAACAGCATAGTGCATCCCTTCAGAATTCCAGTAATCTATTTAACTCTTTCCCACACTCTTTTCATGGGAAACCTTTGCCACCTCCACACCACTCAAGTAAAGGACTTGATTGGCACAAGGGTAAGACCAAGATCGGCAAGTTGGAATTCATCAGCCATCTTCCACACAATAATTTTTCATTTTGTTTTTACTTCTGGATGAAAATATCGGCATCAAACAAAACCTATCTATATTGGACGGTCAATATAGGCATCAAATGTTGTGAACGAAAAAAATTCTCATAATCACATTAAAAGTTATATACTAAAATTTGACCATATTTAACAATTTGCTTACCTATTTGAAAAGTTTTAATTAATTTTGTCAAAATTAATATAGATATTCTTCTAGATCATTGAACAATACCTCAAAAATTTTATTTATGTATGTTTTATACTTCTATTAAAATGTACGAATTTAGATTTTTTAGAAGCCCAAGGAAAGAGAAGTAAAAAAACAATAATACACATTGACCAATATATCAGCCGTATCGGCCAATACAATAACATATAATGATAGTTTCATGTTATCCGGAAATATCGGTATGGGGCCAGTCATCGGACATTAATACCTATCAACCAATATTTTCATCTATGGGGACCTTTAGTTAAATAGAAATGGATGCGTGGAGAATGTAAGATATTACGCATCTATGTCTTAGGTCACTATTAAGGCTGGTGATTCATCTGTTGAAGGCCAGTAGCTGATTTAAATTTCCAATAGATATTTAATTTTTCCATTCTTTATCAAAATCAATAACATGACCAGATAGTAGAAACTGAAGTATTCATCATGACTAAGAAGTAAAAAATTATGTCCTCGAAATGCATATGTAAGTTCCTTCTATTCTACCATAGAATGGCATCTTAAGAGATCAAGAATGCAGAAAATTCCACCCCCAGGGTAATCCAAAATACTTCATTGAAACCAGTGGTTGCAAGAAACATACAACAAGTGGGAAGCAGTTAATACCTCATCCCATCCAATACCATATGCCAAAGGATTCAATCTCATCCTTATGAACAGATAGGTATAACCAAGCCAGGCACAAGCTTCTTTCACATTTGTCACTGTGCCAAGTGCAACCTCAGCGTTTAAATTATCCTTCAAGGAGGTAATAAACTGGAGGACAGCAATGGGAGAAAACAAAGAAAACAATCAAAACATTGTACAACGCTTATGAAAAAGCCCCAGTCCAATCAAATCATGCAAGATCTCTCTTCAGATAATGTGAGCAACATAAACAAATCAACCACCAGATTGAATCAACTTATAGGAATCAATGTACAATAAAAGTCATGATTATGCATTCTTTTTTTCCACAAGACCAAGTTGAGTTAGAAAGGAAAGGCCCAATCCAGGCAATCATGGTCAGGATGTAATATTCAAACTTGTAAGAATAGCTTCCTTCCAAATAAGCACAGAGAGCAAGATCTTTCAACTAGAAGATAAAGAGGAACCGGGATCAAATCAAAGCCTCCACCTTTACTCAAAGAAAAGGTGCAAGGAAAATGCAAAACAGCCCAAAGAGCAAGACTAGGGAGGAGAATGTGAATACAACTGATAAACTACTAGATACTATATAAAGTAATCAACTGATCTTCTTTTCCAGCTTGATTGGTTTTTTTTTTCTTTTCCTTTTATGCTCATGTAAAGTTAGTTCCCAATAAGCAAAAGTTGCCAGTGACAACTGAGAGCATGTCTCATTTAGGCACTGGTGACAGAATTTTCCAATTCTCAAGAAAAAAAAACAATGAAAAATGGGCTACCAAATACTACCTGACTTTCAATGGGGAGTTGGCTCGTCAGCAATCGTAGATAATAGGCTAACTTGTCATGTGATGTAATAATAATGCCTTCACCACTTTTATCAAACTGAGGCCTTCCTGCACGTCCAAAAATCTAGAAGAAGAGCATAGTATCTTAAGAATTGAAAGAAGTCACGACAAATTAAACAACCAAATGTCAGATGTATTGTTTCACCTGCATAACATCAAGCATCCCAAGGTCTCGCCAGCCACCAGCCTTTGGATCATATATTTGAGTGCCCTGGTCACACAGAAACACAGAAGTGAGTGCCTGCTTCAGCAGATATAGGTAGCAAGGTCACAGTGATCAATATGCAGGTTATGCCAAGTATCTTCATGTTAGCAACCAAGGGCAGGAACATTCCAGATGCTACTATTGTTTGCAAAACTAATGATCTACTAATGCAGGACAAATTCTACAAATCTTGGGTACACTACACACACTACACGACAACCAATTATATTCCAATCTCTCCAAATAACAAATCACTAAGCAAATTGCACAGCGCCCTTCACTTGTTTCCAAAGCAACTTTCTAAAACAGGACTACATAAATAACAGAAGATGCCAAACAAAATTACTCGAACAGAAGATGTTAATACAATACAAACTAAAATAAAGAAAGGAAAGATTATTTCTAGTGTGTGATAAGTTGGGAAATGTCAATAAGCTGATTTCTCCACTCTGGATTTGCTTAGCAAAACCATGTCACTTTCCCTACGTAATTGATAATCATCAGTGAATTTTTAACTATTAAACCAAAAATAAGAATATACCAGATGGGAAAATAGATTCTTTTTTGGGCTGACAAACGGTGCATTGATATCGCATGAAAGATGGAAGCAAGGTGAATTTATTCACTATCAGCGTATGGAAATTATCAAAATGATAAATCCTATATCCACGATATATACTTCTTAATCTCCACATGAACAGTGGGGTCAAAGACATTGAGTTATTTTGCATCCGGAAACAATGAGTCAACCACACTGGGATGACTACAACATCCCTTAGTTCAACCAGAACTACCTTTATAGTTCTGTGCATGTGTCTATGATAGCATTCCTCTCTGCTTGTCATTTGAAAAATCTTAGTTCCAATGCTATCAGCTCTTTGTTTAAAGTGGCATTTGCACATTAGATATTTATCACAACAAACCAATTTCGGTAAATGGTTATATTCACGTTCCTTTGGAACAAAGGAATTGCAACCTTTCATAAGAGAGAAAACAGGAGGTTTGCAGTAAAAAACATGATTGAACAGTAAAAAACAAGAGGAGTTGGCTTCATTTGCTTTAACAATGGAGGAATTGACGGCTTTGAATCCAATAGTGGAGAATTGGCACTGCCAATGGGATATAGGTATTGGCAATCAAAATGGCCACATAAGAACCATGTGACATTGTTCATATCTATAATCATTGCTATTTAGCAGCAAGATTAACTAAAAAGGTTATTAAGCAGCTTCTTCCATTTTATAACGAGCTTTCCATTCTTATTAATTATTGATGATTCTCAACAATAACGAATATAACTGTTCTCTACTTGTTTCCCACCATTTTCCAGGTTGTTGATATCTTTGAATGCCAATATAAATATCTCACCCTTGATGTGTAACTGTGGGAGCTTAATTGTTGAAGTATTAGCTCACTACATATATCATTTTCCATTTCAGAGTGATGAGTCTTGAATCTCTTGATCCTTGCAAACTTTAACGAGTAAACTAGAGTTGAGAAGAGAATTTTTGAAGCCTTTTTAGCACAGGCAGTGTTGTGCATAGAGCTGTACAATTGTAGCCAGTTAAGAAAATATTTTAGTGGATTCTAAATGTTGTCTTGCCTAGTACACTAAAAAGTTACAATATCAAAAAGATTTTGGTTTGTATCATTAGAATTTAAAGTTTATTTATTTGCTAAACATTTTAATAATTTATTTGTGGTTCACATAATTTCGCAAGCTCTGTAAAGCTATGTCTTGGGTTGTGACAAAATCTGAAACCTTTGAGGATAACTCCATATTACGATCCGGTGGAGGAACTCTACGACACCCTCATGGTGCAAAATGTGAGTTCACTCAAGCAAGAAAGAGAAGCAATCTTCGCTACGAGAAAGAAGTTGATGTCAAACAGACCTTCCAATTCTTGGAAAAACTCAAGAAATTAAAATCAATTCATTCAAATTTATCCAAATTACAAAATTGAAATACAATTTAGATAAAATTGAGAGCTAATGAAACTATATTTGCAAAATTTAATTTTCTCAACTCCTGGGTTATTGCATCAAAAAACTCAAATTTCTTTTCAATACCTTTCTTGATCAATGATAACTACTACATTATCATAATATCGAAAGTTGAATGATGCCAAGTAGCGATACTCTACTTATGATAAGGAGTTATATATAGTTGTATAAGCCTTATGCTACTAGCACCATTACTTATTATATCTCATAATTTTGTCTTTTATCTTAACCATGAGCCCTTCATTTTCTTAGCTCCCAAAAGAAATTGAATCATCAGCAAAGTCATTACATTGAACATTTACAAGCTTATTCTTACATCTTAATACATAAGAAAGGAGTAGAGAATGAAATAGTAGATGCATTGAGACGTTAAATGTCCTAATTATCTATCGTTCAAGTTAATGCTATTAAATTTGAAAGACTTAAAGGAAGAATAAGAGTCTTATCCTAATTTTAGCAAGATCTTTCTAATTTTATAGAAGGAATAGCTAAACACCAGATGTGAATTTGCATTTAAGATAGATATTCGTTGTGAGCCAATAGGCTTTGTATCCCTAGAATATCTATTCAAGAATCATAGTTTGGGAGATTCACGCATGGAACCTATTTGGCCATTTTGGACGTGATACAGCATAGAGGAGATTGAACAACAATTTTAATGGCCTAATTCGAAGAAAAATATGACTAATATAGTACTTGTTGAGCATGACACTGGCCTCTACACCCCTTTGTTGCCACCCAAATGTTCTTAGTAAGACGTGAGTATAGATTTTGTGTTTGGACTTCTGCATGCCCCTAAAAAGCATATTCTATTTTTGTTGTTGTGGATCATTTTTCTAAAATGGCCCACTTCATCCCTTGTGATAAAACTTTTGAAACTTGTCGGGTTGTCAAATATTATTTTTATGAGATTGCCAAATTATATAATCTTTCTAATACTATTGTATCTAATAGAAATATTTGTTTTACCAGCCACTTTTAGAGGACTTTGAAGTACATGGTTGGCACCAAACTAAATTTTCAACTGCCTACCACCCGCAAACAAATGGTCAAATTGAAGTTATTAATAGAACTCTAGGAATCTTATTAAGATGTATGGTCCGAGAAAATCATGGAAATTGGGACTTGATTCATCCTACGGCACAACTTGCACGTATTAACTCTATTAATAAGTGTATAGGTATGAGACCATTTGATATTGTACATGGCTATAAACCTAAGATATCATTAGACATTATCCGAATGTCTCCGCATACTAGTGTGCCCAAATCAGCCAAAACTTTTGCACAATTCATGACTAACATATCGAAATTAATAAATAATTGCAAGCAAGTAATACATCATATAAATTTCAAACTAACGTACATAAAAAACAGATTAAATTTAACATTGGTGATTATGTCATGGTTCGAATTAGATCTGAATAATACCCACATGGGCCCATTTCTAAATTGAAGGCTTATAGTATTAGTCTATTTAAAATTTTATAGCGAATTGGACTAAATACATATGTTATTGATATTCCATCTCATTTTGATTTTCTTCATATTTTTAATGTTGAAGGCTTAATTGCTTACAAAGGTAGTTTTGACCCACGAGATTATCCATTTACAGTTCCCCTAAATGCACCAAATATTAAAGCTTTCTCACGGCAACACAATTATCAACCTTACCAATACAAAAAGATAAAATTAATACTATTTTAGATGAGCAAATTGAGTTTACTCAAGCAAGGCGGTTCAGCGCTTCCTTATTCATTGGATTGGACGACTAGATTCAAAGCACTTAGATTTTCAGAATGACACTCAAGCAGCTAGATATAGATCATTTGGAGTTCTATCGAAATTAGCAAGATCAACCATTACTAGGCCCGAATTGCTCACACTCTGGATGAATTATTAGAGCTATTAGATTTCAACCACCATTCACACATATCTACAGGCATCGAAAGAAAACTACACAACCACTTATGTTGTCGTTAAGAGAATGACAACAAGAGTCTTACCCAACGGGTTAAAGTCTCTAGCACACCAAGAGAGTTGACACGAACATCTATAAGGTAATAGAGATATTTTATTATATTTTATTTTATTTAAATTAGTGATTTGTTTCCATATTTTGTAATATTTTGAAGAGTCCAAAAATAATTAATTTTGGTCTTTTTTCTCTATTCTCTTCTCTATTTCTCTCCTTTCCGCAATCTTTTCTTCCTTTCTTCCCATACTTCCCCTTCCATGCATCATGTCATTATCTTCTATTTTTGTACTTTGAACTATCAAGCACAATTTGTGTGAAAAATTAAGTCCATTGGATTTTTTTCAATTTTTTTTATTTCTAATATGAAAAAATAAAATAATGTGTTTTGATTAGTTTTTATGCCTAATTTATTTAAATTTGATGCTTGTGCATATCATATGAAAACATGAAAAAAGAATAAGGTGGCAACTTGTAGTTTGGATTCTTGATATTATAATTTACGTTTCTGAATCTTTTGTTTCGGTGTAAAATTGTATGCAACAATCTAAAGTATGAATATCCTTTGACTCTAAGATTAAAAGAACATATCACCGACACAAAGGAAAAGCATCACATGCCTGATCAAATCCAATAAGTGGGCAATCCTAGTGCTCTTCAGGACTATGTAGTCTAAAGTGTTCATGGCACTACTTCAAGCACATGGAGGCTGACCATGCAGGCCAACTTCTTTAAAATCAAGCCGGCCATTATTCAAATGATCCAAACTGCTGTCTAATTTATTGTATTGCCAAATGATGATCAAAGTGATCACATTTCCAACTTCTTGAAAATATGTGAAACTTTTGAGCATAATAGAGTTTTAGATGACACCATTAGATTGAGACCCCTTCCATTTTCACTCCAATATAAGGATGAAGGGTAGCTCACTTCACTACCACGGGGTCACATAATTACATGGAAAGAGTTGGCTCAACAATTTGTAAGATTGATGGAAATATCAACTGATATTCAATATATTTACCTATATGTATCAGTATCAAGCCCCTTAATACCAATAATTGTCGATATAGCAACAAAATCACAATATTTTGCTGTATCGGCAAATATTTGTATGTCAGGTTATAATTTTCAAAAACAATTGTTTCGATCATATCTAATACCGATATATGTTGTTCGATATGGCTGGCTGCAATTGATACCAATATTTTCACCCATGATTTCAAGGCAAGTTCTTTCCACCTTCAAAGATGGAAAAGATGAGAAGCGACATCACCACCTTCAATTTATTTGAAATGGATTCCTTATATGAAGCATGAGAGTGATACAATGATTAGCTAAGAAAGTGCCCACACCATGGCTTGCCTAAGTAGTTCCAAGGTAAATCATCTACGATGGTCTTTGCAACAACTTAAGAATTATGATTGATGTGGCAGCTAGGAGAGCATTCGAGTAAGACCCATGAAGAGGCATATGAGCTTTTAGAAGAGATGTCCATAGCGAACTATGAATGGCCCTCAAAAATAAATCAAGCAAAGAATGCAATCGGGGTGTATTGAGCTCGAAACACAGCAACTCAAGCCCAAGTTTTGATACTCTCTTGCAACTAGAGTCCATGAAGGTGAATGTCCTACATAACCTGCGTATGACTTGTAAATGGTGCAGAAGGAATCATGTGAGAATAGATTTCTGGGCAGGAAATCCTTTTGTCCCTTGCATGAAAGAGAATGCAAACAATGTGTCCAACATTCAAAAGCCCTAACACAACCCATACTCCAGCTGTCATGTACAGTCCAGGATGGAGCCGGCATTCAAACTTATGGTAGAGTAACCAACAAGTGGGGCAACCATCTCAAGCACCACCACAAGAAAAGAGGACAAACTTGGAGGAAGTCATGGCACAGGTACCTACCTCCACTCATTCATTCATGGCTGAGACAAAAAGTTTCATGGAGGAGACAAAAATTAGTTCAAAAAGTTTTGAACTAATTTTCAAAACTATGGGGCTGCCATGGGAACTTAGAAATTCAAATGGGACATATTGTTATTATGTTGTCCAACAGGCCTCAAGGCTCACCACCAAGCGACATTGAGACAAATCCAAAAAATGCAATATTCAGATCTTTTTTAATGCTAAACCCTCTTACTTAAGTAAATTCTATTTTACTTTTGATTGATTTTTTGCTAGGGAAGAAGACGCTAAGAAAGAAAGACAAAATGGTCATTTTACTAGACCGGAGCTTAATAGTGGTTGTTAGACATCAAAATTTGTGACTTACAATTTTACCTGTGTAAGTGTCTCAAGATTCAAATGATTTTTGGGGGGAAATTCAGATTCAAGTGAATGAAATTAGAAGGCCCAGAAAAATTGCAAAGTTGGGCCTTGGGTGTTTGGCTGAAATTTATGACAACATTAAAAACAGAATTAGGGTAAAAGAAAGAGGGGCAGCTTGGCAGAAGGGACAAAAAAAGAACCACAAGGACTGGCCGCTAATACCATATTCTGTTCTGCAGAGAAGAAAAGCATTCTGCCCACAACAGAGATGACAGAAGGGAGAAAAGAAGGAAGCTCCCGGCTGTTCTGCAGAGAAGAAACAAAAAGAAGAAAGCAGGAGCAGAGCACAGCAGAACTGGGTTAATGGGGGGTGGGGCCATTCATTTTTCCTTTACTCTTTATTTGGGAAGATGAACTTTCAGATTTTCATGTTTGTTCTTAGTTCAAGCTTATGCTTGAACGTAGCTTTTTAATACTAGCTTTTTATTACTAGCTTTTTAAATGTAGCCTACAGTGGACTTATGACTCTTTAATTTTGTTCATGAAATAACATTTTCTCTTTATAATTACTTCTCTTTATACTTAATATTTTTGAATGTATGATCATCGTTTGAATAATTTGATATTATATGTCAAGACCAAGAGGAGATGTACATATAATTGATCTTGAACGGAATGACATAAATTGGATTGTAGATAGGGATACACAGTAGTATATGATTTTGTGCAATATTTAAGGTGATAGATTGAGATTAATGCAAGATTGTGTGTTTTATTCATAGAAAGATATAGCACATAGCTATTTAACCATAGTGTTCATTTAACCCGAGAGGGTGCATTAAATATATGTGCTAACTTGATTGTCATAATAATTGAATGTTGTGCATAAAAAATAAATAGAGAAATCTAGATGAAGTCAAAAATACCGTAGTATCTCTCTTTTATTGAATTTCATCTTATTTTAGAGTGCTTTTTGTAGTAATGACTTATTCGGTTAGTTAGTTATTCCCTCATTTAATTCAATTGTTTAGGTAATACTAGGATAAAGTCCATTTTTGTACTTAAAAAAAATTCAATCCTCTAAGAGACAATACTCTCCATATGAATTTCTTACTTGTCACAATTTCATGCAATTGCAATTCAACACAACACCTGTCACTTGCATGCAGCCATCCTCTGAATGTCCAACTACTAAGGCCTCATCACCATCGTCCATTCACAACACTCTGTCAATCTCCCACATAAACACATGAGCACTACAGTTCCTACCCAACACTAGAGAATCAGTAGCATGATAGAGCATACCACTCATATCCACTATACTATCCCTAATACTCGGGCTATATAGCTATTTCTCAATTAGTGCTCGAACACTCTGGTAAAGGCAACTCGCTTGTCATTACGAACATGATAACCCATCAGCACTCTAATGTCTCAATAAGTAACATACATGGCAAACCTGATTGCAGTCTATGTTGCTCAATGTCACCCTATTCCACATTTGTTGAGTCACAATCACTATCCCAGAAAACCTCACTTGCCTCTTACATTAGAGGACTATCACCTCACATACCATGTAAGGTAACATGTTCTGAATGCATATCACGTATAGTATCTTCCAACTCTGATTTTCCACACTATCAAGCATTTGACCCTAGCTAAGTAGTGTCCAATTGGCTCCAACCTCATGGAGACCTCAGGTTTTGCTCTCAGAATGAATTAAAGCCCGACCCTATCACTAAGTAGCTCAGGTGTTAGATACAATGACCCACAATGTCAGCACTAGGTTTCATGAAGGGCTTGACCAACTATTTCACCATTTAAGGGTTACTAAGCTGTTTTTGTCTTTTAGTGAGTAAACATATGAAGGACATCTCCATCAATCATCAAAGCATTCAACCTGAACTTGTCTATGCTTAATGTTCCCATCAGAACACACGTCAAATTCAGTGCTAGGGAAAATCTTTCCCTCACAAGCGAAAACTAATTCACCCTATATCATTGCCAAGTTGTCAACATCAACAATGGTGACACCCATATAGACACTGCTTGCAACTTTGTCAAACATGCTCACACCTCATGCACAAAACTAGAAGCACACTCTGGGGTTTTGTTAAATGGTCTAGCCATGAACTACTCCACAACTACCACCACTCATTAAAAACAGAACTTGAATCTTAACATCCATACTAGACTTTTCAATGCCCTCATCGACTTGCCTACAGACACTAAACCTGATTCCATCTCTATCCATTGAGACGAGGACTATTCTGACAGCTCCCCTCAGATTAACACCTTTGCAAGGGTTAGTTGCGCCTCTAATTGTCTCACACCATTCCTTCATGCATTACTCCTCCAAGCAGATGCTCCCACGATGCTCTCACTAAACTTTCTCCTCATGATGGCCCTCACTAACGTATGCCATGCTCCCAATGACTTGCTCTCATCCATCTGAACATGATACTTCCCCGTACAATTCATCTTTAACATCACTAACTTGTGCCTCACTCTAGGGCTTGCCCTCTTCTAAACTAGTCATAACTGATATTTTAGGCAAGCTAACTTGCTCTCCACAACTTTAAACCAATATTCTACCTCTTAATGCTCCACTTTTACTAGCACAACAACTCATCGGCCACTTGGCCCCACGTTGCGTTGTAGACATGTTGGTCATAGGCCTACAAAATAGTTATCTCAACAAGGTTTACACTAGTACCTTCACTATGGTAAAATTGTATCTAACCACTCTATGGCAACGTTTCCAAAAGAAGGGTTTCCACAAGACATACCATCAAATAACCTTTCCCAAAGGATTTTACATTGCACCAAGTGATTCTACACACAAGAAGTCTTGTCGCAAGAGGTGCATCCACTAATGAGCTTGCTCTGTGGCAACCCTAACATGGTCATCTTCCAATGACATAGTGTCATCCTTTGATTGCATTGTTCTTGCAACCATCCAAGCCTCTTTGATGCCATGTCCAACACCATGTACTCAACCAGAACAAAAACTCACCAAGGTTTAATGGTTCACAATACCATGTCACCACTCTCTCATTGACAACTCTGAAAAGCCAACACATCTCATGACCTCAACAATTCAAGTGCACCAAACACACATCGTAGATCACTGTAATACGATTTTGAACTCTCAAATGTCAAATCTCTATTAACCATGTTCTTCTAAGCAATTCCTAACAATATAGCCAAACGATTCACTAGTTCAATAATGACTAGTAAGCACACATTTCTCCAAATACAGTTGTACTTCTTAAATATCGTGGATCACAATCCGATGACACCCAACATGAGGGGACAATCAAGTTGTCATTGGTCTAAAAGAACAAATAACATCACAACAAAGCACATAGGTTCCATCTCCCTAGAAACTTCCCAAAGCACAATTGAATCCAAAGAAGACTATTTCGTATGGAAACAAATTTAGAAAATGCTAGAAATTAAATATGCAACAAATGCTTTCTAAGAAGCTCATCAAGGTACCATAAAATTGCTTTTAACTGAAGCGACATATTAAAGATTTCATCCAAAGCACTTCCCAAAATCAGAAATAAGCTACCACTAAGCTGTCATTGTTGCATGTTAAGTCCTCTAACTCATGACATGCACACAAAACTTTGCTTTGATACTACGTTGTCACAAGCCCACTCTCACCCGACAGAAATTGATTATGCAGCGTGAA
The DNA here is from genome assembly GCA_025585075.1 of Nepenthes mirabilis. Lineage (NCBI taxonomy): Eukaryota > Viridiplantae > Streptophyta > Magnoliopsida > Caryophyllales > Nepenthaceae > Nepenthes > Nepenthes mirabilis. The sequence continues at coordinate 57,188 of JAODPA010018865.1, forward strand.
GTCTTCTCTAAGTCAAGGCTAACCTTATTCAATTGGAAGACGCTATGTCTCATATCCAACACACTGTCACAAAAGGCTTGTCAATCGAACCCTACAAAATTAGTCTTATGTTGTCCATCTCAAGGTTCCCCAACCTTTCTACTAAGCAACTAGCGCCACACATATTGTAACATGATGCAAGGCTCACCACCAAGCCAATGATAGCCCCATCAGCAGGTGCTCTAACAACTCGACCCTTCCATTCAGCCTTATTTTAATGATGTCAAAGGCCTCCACATTAGTCTATTCACCACACTTCATCATTGCTTTGCACCATGACACAATGAGCACCCTTATCCTTAGTGACAATAGAGACTAAGTAGTCTGCCAGTTCAAACCACTTGTGCATACTACACCTCCCTGACACCAGAACTCTTTAGCCCTTTATCAAGTAGCCTGCTTGCACATGTGAAGGCAACAGACTCCCACATGCCTCGTAGTCACCCAAGCATGGAAACATTTCATCACTCAAATGTCTCAAAAATAACATACAGGAAAACCTTGACCTAGATCAACCCCATGGAGGACTTAGGTTGTCCACTAAACAAGCCTTAAAAGGAGATCTCATCACAAGTTAGCAATTAGCACACCTCGGTGATATCCAGAGCCACAAATACTATGACAAATCTCGGAGTGGTTCAGTGCTTGACATCATATTTCCCCATAGAGAACTTTCAAGACATTTATGACTTTTTGGGAGTGGACATTTGAAACTCTCGACTTTCATATTTGCACATCTCCATCAACCATCAAAGCATTCGAATGAACCTGACTAAATATATGCATAATGTTCTTAATTAGAACATGCTTTGCATGCTTCAGTGATGGGAAACCTCTCGTTGAAATGGGTAAACTTCAACACACCACATCAATACCAAAATAATATTTACACACATGTTGACATTACCCCCAAAGAATTGTAGCCAAGATAACGTTGCATCAAAACTACATTCAGCATGCCACAAGCACACTCCCTAGTGCTTGTTAATGACATATGCTACCCAACTCCACAGCTGGCTAGTGAACTCGTGGTACAGATTCAAGAGCTAGCCACAGTTGGCATTAATGAAAGAAAGGCACTGGGGAAAGCATACGGTGGGGCTAAGGGCCTCACAAAGGCTGGAAAAGCATTTTCATCACCACTAAAGAATCAGATGAATACAATTAGATAATTGGATATTCTAACAATTAAAATGTCCTATAAATTATAGGTGTTTAAATAAAATGGTGAAAATAAAAAATCACGTCAAGTTGGCAGTTGCTAAAAGTCATGTTCAAGGGAACAAATAACATACCATACCATTTGTTTCTTCATTCAGTTACATTTCCAATTGGTGATGAAGCTATGTTCTGCATTCTTTACACCTTTGTTCACTACACAAATTTCTATGTCATCAATTTGTTATGACAACAATTCCTCGAAATTTCACCTCCAGAGAAATCTTATGCAACAAGGAAAAATTAGCTTTACAGCCGAACAAGCATAATTCCTCTAAATTGCCCTAGCTTCAATAAAGAACCTTTTTTTTTTTTCCTTTTTTGCTACTGATGATTGGTAGTTCTATTATTCTTGGGCAGATCATTTTATGACATTTATTAGCCCACTCCAAATTATCATTCTTTGATGAACCCAACATTAATTGAGAAGCATGGTCACCTCACACCTCCAGGTCAAGCATATTCATAATAATTAATAAGGATTGTTTGTATGTGGTAGCATTGAAAAATTCAGCCTTGTGATATGTGTGATATCTAGCAATAACATGATAATGCTTGTCTGTTTTTTATTGCCTGTTCACTTTGTTTTAGAGGCATAATTTACCTAGCGCAGAGGAACCTTTATTTTCTTCAGTTATCCATTGATCATTTTTTTTTTTTTTTTGCAGGGGATAAGAAATGGAAGGTTCTCTTGAGAAATACCGTCTGTTTTATTATATTCAAGTGTTCAAAGAGATGGAGAGCTTCATTTCCCTAATTTTCTTTTTCCAATAGGTATCAGACACCACACCCTGCCATTTTTGTCTTGTTCCTTTCCATCAGAAAATCTAGCCAAGAAGGGTAAAAAGGTCAAGTCCCGTGTAATTAATTCCAGCATCATTCTTCGTTAATTGAACATATATTTGGGTCATTCCACAATCAGAAGTCATGTTCATATTCAGGCTGCTAATCGTAAGGTTACCCAGGATGAAAATGATGGTCTCATCCAAGCAGAAAGGTTGGATTGTGACCCCCACTTTAGAAAAAATAAAAGAAAAATAAGATTGGATTGGATTATTCAAACATGTAAGTTGTAACTGATAACCAACCCCATGACCAGGTCTAGTTGATGCATTAGTCCAAAAGGAAAACAATCACTAAATAGATCCTTCCATAGTTTCACAAAATTAAGACAAATCAAGTACAAACCTTGATCACAACCGTGTGAGCAGGTAAATTTACTCCCCATGCCAGAGTTGCCGTGCAGACAAGTACCTGAAATAAAAACTTTCCTCCGTGTAAATAAGTGAACCATAAGATATAAACAACCAAAAATCTAAATGTATACATATGATATTTGACCTTCAAAAGTCCATCAGAAAAGAGCCGCTCAGTCAGACCTCTGTCAGCACGCAACATCCCAGCATGATGAACACCAACCCCATAATCAAAAAGTCCAACTAATTCTTTGTTTCTAGATTTCATAACTTCTTTCTGAAGGAATGGAGCAGAGGAAATACATCAAAGAGAGAAAATATCTGGATTCAAACGGAAGAAAGGGCATTTAAGTTCAGATCCTCGCCTTGATCAACGAAAACTGTGGATGTGCTTCATTCATAAAATGCTCCAGACTATTGTCCTCTCGGGCGAGCTCAATCTAGCATCAAAGTCACAAAACGAGCATGCAAGATACAGAAAATCATGCAACAATAAGGCAAAAAGATATCCTACTTTATAAATAGCAATTTCATATATATCAGTACACATATAGGAAATTTGAATGTCCATATCTAGGATTAGAAATCTATTATTCAATTCTCATCAAAAAAAGACATTCAACTAAGGTCTAAGGCCATTTGAAATATTTTAATTTCAAGGTAAAAATAGAACCTTCTCGTAGCTATTGATTCCTGATGGATCTAAATTACCTGTGCATTACAATCCCAAACATACATCAACAATCTTCTTATATGCATATTTACTGTGGTGTGGCACAATAAATCCACTGATACCAGCAAAATTAATAAATTAAACATGAAAGCGATTCCATCTATTAATCTCAAGGTTCCATGAAATGAACTTGAAAGAAGCAATACCAATCTCTCTGCTGTTTTTCCTGTGTCCTTCCGCGAATGAACAAAAACCATTGCCTGGTGACCTTGCCTTAGTGAATCAACTACCTGGCACGAGTAAATTAGTTTACTCAGCTAGCCCGTTCCACAAAACGTCAACCTGTAAGACTATACTAGAAATTACCTTTTTGTAGCATATGCGGTTTAGCAGTTCATTACGTGCCACAAAGTTCTTCTCACTAATACCAATGTACTGTTGTGCAAGAGGAACAGGACGATAGCTAGAATCGAAGAAAAATAGCCCAGTATCTGGATTTACCCTTAGGAAGTGTGCCACCTTGCAAAGAACAAATTATCTACTCAAAGAAAAAAAATAGTGCAGGGCAATTTAAAATGAAGATAGAAGGTAAAACATACTAACAAAACTTAAAAGAAAAAACTAGGCATGTATCAGGAACCTCCATATAATTTGGCAGAGTAGCTGAAAGGCCAACAATGCGTATCATCGACTGTGTTGACTCAACCTAACACAAAAATTCAAAAGCAGAGTAAGAAACAGTTGTAAACGGTACTAGCATACTTTTTTTGGTCAGAGTAAGAAAAAGCTATGCATAATACTAGTACACTTTTTTTGGTCTCTAGAAAAAACTAGTCCAAACTTAATTTACCATATGCACAAACTTCTATTTACACCTGTTCCTTTCCTATGAAATAAACTTGAAAGAATTTTCAGCACAACTAAATTACATTCCTTTTCTTTTTTTATTAATATGTTCTCGCTTAGATTGTCATCATTCATGTTTATATTTACTGCAAATAAAATCATTCAAATTTGGGATATTTGCAATTTCATGCTCATAGCTACTCATACCTGTAAACCCCACAGACTATCAACCCGACCCCTTGAATCTAAGTTGTTGGACTGTCTCATTCACACATCATTCTATTGGAGCATCCCAAAACTATAATGTACTCCTTTGCAAGACACATAAGGAAAAACTGCTTTAACCTAACAATAGCCTTCCAAACAAATGAATTTCTATTCATGCCTCATAAAATCTGGCAAACTTTATCTACACATAGACTCTTCTTCTAATAGAAAGGAGAACCTACAAGCCTTGTTGAAGTGCATTTCCAAAAGGTAACCAGTACAAAGAAACTGTGCACCGATGGCTCATTAAAAAGTTAATGTTGTTTTTTCAACAAGGTATAATCTATTATTCAACATTTATGTATATAAATATAGTGAGTTTAGAAGTAGGGTGTAAGTGACCCTCCTACAAGAAATAGCACCAAATTAAGCAGTTATCTAATCACAAGTAATGCATCAGTCCATCCAATGCCCAGGAGAAATCAACCTTCATAGAAAATCATTGCTGATCTAAAAAGATCTTATCCCATGGGTACTAGTGGAAGCTTGTCACTTTTCACAGTTGCTAAAGCTTTGACCTTGGCAGTAGAATTAGCATAGCAGTTGCCCTGTATATTACTTTAATTCTGTTTTTATAAGTTACTATGAGAAACTTTCACATCTTCATGTTCACAAGGATCTAAAACAAAGTTCTCAGTAATAACATCAAACTAGGTTTGCCAACTAAACGATCTGTCACTTTTAACCATAAAGCAGGCCTAAACAACAGCTGTTCACATAATATCATAAAAAAGAAGAAGGTTAATGCATGCATTTACCATGAGAAGAATGCTATACTTTTTCTTTGCTCTTTTCTTTGTTCTAATTTTGTCTTTTTCACCAAAATTCTTGCAAATACAGACTTTCATATTCATGTTCACAAGAATATAAAACCAAGTATTAAATTTAGTTGCCTAACACTCAACCAGAACTATTGATAAATAAGATGTGTCATTAAAAAAAATTTTTTTTTTTTGAGTTAATATATTTATTTAAAAAGGTGCCAAAGTGGCACCAGGTAAATATAAAAAAGAAGCAAACTTTAAATAAGACAGAAAAATATTACATCCTATGAACAGTTAATCATGTATTTTAATAATGGATATATTTTATCCTTATTCAAGAAATAAGTCATTCCTAATCCACCCTCTTGTTGTTAACCCAATTTTTTTATCTACCATTCAATTCTAATACTAAGAACAACTCAAGAATCTGTCAAGAACCTGTCCTTCAAATCTATGAATCCTGCAAGTATCTCTACTCCACCAACCTCAATTTAGATACATAAAGCAATATACTCAATGAAAAGGAATCCCTTAAGGGCATCACTAGAATGGAAGATCGAATGGTTCTGCAGGCAAGGGAGGGACGAATCTACAAGGTAATGTTCTGATGCTACCTACCTTCACCAGCCCAGAAGTTGATATGTAAGGCATTGCAAGTCCTTTCAAGATATCTTCCTTATATGTCAATATCAAATGCATGTACTCAAGAATTTCTTTGAGTCATTAAGTTTCCACAACCACCTGATATATGAATCATTCAGACTCTACCACAAGATCTATACAATTGAAACTGGTAGATCATGATCCCAATCAAGAGTTCCAACACGTTGCACATACCATGCTTGGTAACATAACCTCGTCCTCAATTATGCTGCTGTTGCAAGCTTGATAAGTGCAATATGTCCAAACTCTTCACAGAGATCATGGTCAACCACATCAATTGATGGTGTGGTTGGAACTCTTTCAGAAGTCTCAAGGATCCAAACCATATGATAAGGTGGCTGGGAAGATTTGAGAACACAAAGGAATCCTAGAGAACACGCACATAATCTTAAAATCTCCATCCCGAGCTCCAGTGAGGGTGGGTCACAGCATAACGCCACCACCAGGTCTGGATCTGAATCTGGAGCTGCCCTGACACACGCTGCCAATCAATGTCCCCATAACCCTTTGATCTGCAACTATAGGCATTGCTTTAAGAGAGTATTTTTTCATTGAGTCTATTGTTCTATCTTTTTTATTGAGTTTTTGTTTTGGAACAACTCAAAGATTGCTTCATTATTACCAAGAAGTGGTGATTTCAAACCATAGGAAAAAAATCTGTGCATTGTAGTGCAAAGGTTATATGTTAACGCCTCCCTAGTGCTCACAATACAAGAAGTCTCGTCCACTGAGCCACCTTGCTATTTCTTTTCGATTGGAATTGATAGGTTGACGATCAGCCTTAGGTAATGAGAAGAATACTCTGTTGTGACCTCATAATCACTAATTTAAACTACGAGAACAGCCTCTATTTAATGTAGGACAATATTGCATACATCTAACCCTCAGGCCCCATGACGTGGAAGCCTTGTGCACAGAGTTGCCTTTAATGGGATTTGTAGGTTGATTAACTGCATAGATTAAGGTTATGATAACCAAGAGATTTAGGAAACCTTGTTGAAAAGCTTTAACTCTTTCACTTCTAATCCACCAACTTGTGAGATATCACACCAACAAAATCGAAGGTGATCTTTTGGATAACCTTCTCCAATTTCCAGCAAGAACCCTCACCAACCATGCAGAAAATCATGTTATACGTGCACCTCCGCTAATATTCATAAGCAGTGCATCTACCACAAAGATGTCAAGGGTCTTGATGTGATGCAAGGCCCATTTTTGGCAGCTCATCACAATGAGAGCATGTTGTGAATGGAATGGTTAGCAGTTAGATTTAGCCTGCAATCAAGCCCAGGATGACTTACTAATTGGCCCAGTATATACCTCTGATTACACTTTTATAACTCTAACATCAACTATTCTTTCTTCTTATCTAAATCATTACCAGATTTCAGACACAAAAGGAACAATTAATAATAGAACAAGCAGACTATTCTATCGCGTCATGAACCATGCAACCATCTTCGGAGTAAATTGTTGGCCGTCCTTTCTCTAAATCGTTGCTGGATTTCATCTCCCAGGGAACAATAAGTTGTCTAACTTCCTCTCTTTAGTCTTTTCCCAAACATCATTTGGAATAGCGTTGCTATTCAAAAGCATCAATGTATACTGTTCCTTGCCATCAACAGAAGCAAAAAACACTAGATTGGAATAAGTATAAATCAAAACTTGAGGCAGAAAAGGCCGAAGAATAAAATAAGGAAAATTGACTGGCTGCATATATCCACCATGTATGCAGAGCAAGGAACCAATATAACTTTAGCAAGAAAGAACCATAAATACAGCTGACATTAAGGAGAACACCAAAAATACTCAAGAAGATGCACATTAATGGAAAAGCAATCGCAAAATGTCCATATAAACTTGTAAACCATGAAATGTTGACTGGAAACTTATTAAGAATGTACCGTTTTGGTTTTAATTCCAGTACCCATTAACCATATAGTGGGATGTTTAACAGTAAATATTTATACTAAATGATACCCCGCTATGCCTGGGTTATACTGTAATGAAGATGATATTGACTGCCTATAGTTTTCCTGCACGCAAATTGCATGATGTCTAGTTCTATATATTTGAGCAATCCCTTTTTCCAAGTTGTCTTAAAAAGGAATATTTACTTTATTGGCAAGTTCATTTATGCCATTTTTTGCCCATTATATGGCCACAGAATGGATGCTAAGGAGGTAAAACGAGCTTGCCTATGTTGAGAAAGCTTGAGTCTGTATGTATGTTTCAAAGCAGTAGTTTATTCTTTTTTTTGGTGTGTGTTTACTCAGATGGTTTGACATGTGTATCTAGGTTCATAACAGCTATGAGTTTTTTTTTTTTTTTCCTTTTTGCAAAAAATCATTCCAAGCCCAAGGCAGTGTGAACCTGGTTCGGTTATAAAGGTGTCTTGTAGCTGGAGTTACCTCATCCCTGGAGTTGATATATTGCATATCCAGCAACATGACTTTATTCTGTGTTTCTTGACTGATCCCGAATTTGCAGAGGCTTGTAGCAAGGTCAACAAATCCACAATGAAGCAAGAATTTGAAACATCAACATTGACAATCTTGTAAGCCACATGTATGGCATAATCTCCAGTTTTTGAAGGAGCATTTTTTTGATGCACAGGCATGCATAGCATCCTCACAATTCCTTTACTATCTAATGATCCACCTTTGTGACTTCTCCAATCTTTGAGAAAATAGCAACTATGGATTCTTTTTTGAATAACTAGAGGGGGGGGGGGGGCAGCCTTATCATATATGCATGGACTTAACTTCGGCACAGGGGCAATTAAGCAGGGTCTCTAAAGTTGCAACAATATGCAATGTATCCCAATGAAGTGGGGGTCGTTGTGGAATATACTGTTGAAGTCTTCTAGTAAACTGAATCGTATTAGGAATAAACACTCACCAGATCAATAACTTCCACGATTTCTATAAGCTTCCATAAACTAGAAAGGTTCACCTTCATTTGTTCTACTATCACAGTTGTTCCAATAAACTTCATGATAACAGAGAGGAGCCAAAGTTGGTAGTTAGTGAAGACTCCTCCTAAAAGACTTAAGGAAGGAAACAAAAGGCAAGGTCACCAGAGTTTGCTCCATCAAGGACTTCATGTATACGACATTCCATGTCAATGTCAGATGCAACATGGTCATGGCAGGTGAGGGCCTGTTGTAAGAGAGTGAAGGGCCAGAAGAGCCAAAGTTTCCATAATCAAGGATTTCTTTAGGTTTGCATAAACTAGAAAGGTTCACTTTCATTTGTGCTGGTGACAGTTCTTCCAACAAGCTTTGCAATAAGATCAAGCCATGAAAGTTGGTACTTGGCGAAGACTCCTCTTAAAAGAGTTGGGGAAGGAAAAAAAGGCATGGTGTTTCAACCTTGCTTCATCAAGGACTTCATGGATACAACATTCCATGTCAAACTCAGATGAAACACGGATATGGCAGGTGAGGGCATGTTCTAAGAGAGTAAAGCACCAGATGTGAGGGAGCAGCAGTTTTCAGGCACAATTGGAACAGTGACAGGTTTAATATATTTAGTGTTGCAAGCATGCTTATCCAGATCTGCAATAGAGTAAGGGCTGGAGGTAAGTTGATGAGAGAAGCAAGGGCTCATTTTCAGTAGAACATAGCAACTAGGCACTTGGACTTTTTGATTATTAGATGCCAAATTGTTCTACATCTCCCGACCTCCCCTTCTCCGAAATGATACCATAGGATGATCTTTAATTATCAATGTAAATTGATACAGTCGCAGAAAAGACAGTGATATTCCTTCAATATTGTAACCTCACCTGGCGTAGTGTTCGAGCAACCAATGCCTCTATGACAGGGCCCCTATCATCATTCAAAAGATGCACTTCATCAATAATCAAAAGCTTGACAAGCAAAGAAAGGGACATGTCACTGCTCTTGCGCGTGATGACGTCCCATTTTTCAGGTGTTGTTATTATCATCTGATCAAAATAAAGCAGAAAGGTGAGATAGGAAACATACAATGCAAATTACAATTGTGCAACACAGCATAAATCTTGGAGACAATAAGCACCTGAGTTTCTTCAAGTTCATTCTTAGAAAGTTGCATGTCTCCAGTAAGCTCTTTCACAGTCATATTCAACGGAGACAAACGATGGCTAAATGTTGAAGTGACTTCCGCAGCCAATGCCTAGTTAAGACACCACAGAAATTAGCAGCCAGCAGCAAAATAAAACAGTTCGCAGAAAAGGAATGCCAAAAATAGAGCAAAAGTCTACCTTCATTGGAGCAACATAAACAATTTTGAATTCATCTTTATGCAGGTAGCCATCTTTAAAATGCTGCACAACCTGCCCAAGAACATCTCAACTTTTAACCACATTAACACTAGGATCAAAATGACTATGAAATCACAATGTTATGACAGATCTTCAGATATTCCGATAATGTCCAAAGATGAGTCTCATGGCTTGGATTTACCAACCATCCACCTATGTTGTTAAAGGTGCATCTCGTGCACACCCAGGCATGCTTAGCCTCAAGGCTCAAAGTCTGGCACAGTGGCATCTCAACAGACCTAAGTGAGGCTCATTCCAAGAGGTGGGTGCCTTTTTGGGAGACTAAGGTGCATGCCTTAAGCACCTAATAGATTTTTTTCATAAAAATTAATTATCTTTTTTTAAATTAGCCATTATATTTATTGTTATTTTCAATATTGATTTGGTGTCTGTAAAATTGAGATTAATGAAAATAATGAGTAGATGGTTAGAAGATGGATGGAGAGAATGTTGAGAAGAATGAATTTGCATTTAAGGATGATTATTTGACAAATGGTTCTATAACTAAAATTGTTAAGTAAATGAGGTTACATACCACACTAAATTGAGAAATAGTATTAACTTTTAAAAATAAGGGTCTCTAGCACTACACCATTAGAGTTTGCGAATGATGAAGATTCTACCTTAAAAACATCTAAAGTTGAAATTTTCATTCAAGAATATAAGCTAAGGTAATGGAAGGCGATGAACTTTTGTTTAATGACGATAATAAATACAAGTATTTATAATCATTATCTTGAAAATAATATTTCAAATTTGTTGAAGAATATATTGTTCTTGTATGTATGTGATGAGCTATGCTTATTAACTACCTTGTTACATGTTGCTTGTTGAGATATGAGTTATAATTGTTGTTAGAAATATTTTTGGTGTTCTTTTCTATTATTAGCTAAACAATTGGAATTCATTACAAAAGCATCCTATATATATATATATTCATAAATGTGTCTCAGTTCCATCACTGCACCTGCACCTTGCTCTGACGTCCTAGGAACTCTTTGCACCCTGAGCCTTTAAAAAGGTTGCCATCCACAAAACCAAAAGTGCATACAAAAGGAAGTGCTTAAAAGATGTAGAAATTGTTCACCAAAGTGCTACAATACATCTCATACATCAAAAGAATATCCAAGGAGAATTTTGATGACAAAACGGAAACTTGAATCCATTTGGTACTGTTAAAAGGTCCCACAGCTACCTGTTCACTNTTCACTCCCCCCCCCCCTCCCAAAAAAAAAAAAAAAAGAGCAAAGTAAAGCAAAGTACAGGCTTTGTTGTAACTAACGGATTATCCTATTTCCAGATGAACATAGAAATATGCATAGCAGATGGGACTACAGTAAGTGCTGCAGCTCCAATTCCTCCACAAAAACTGAACTTCAGCCCAGAAAATACATACCTCATGCAGAATAGCAATCATCGCAATGTTTGTTTTCCCAGCCCCTGTTGGTGCACATACCTGAAAACAAATCAACAGCACTTGACTCAAGAGATATGATAACAGCTGCCTCAACTGCCGCATTCAAGTAGTATTGGCTAAATAACTAACTACTCACCAAAATGTTCTCATTAGAGTAATAAACAGTCTGGAATATCCTACTCTGGATTCGGTTGAGAGATTCGTAGCCACGAAACGCAGCTTGAGCAAAGTCATCTAATTCATTTATTTCAATCTGCATTTAACAACAACAGAGATTTCAGTGTAGAGATACGCATGCGATCTACATAGAGGAGGAATACAGTAGAAAGGCTAGTGCATCAGATGACCGAAACTCAACAGTGAACTGTGCCCTATTTTCTTCTCAAATATGCCTGCAACAAAACTGTTGAAACCACTTAGAAAGTCAGCAGCGCTTAGCTGATACAAATCGAACCTAATAAGTTATCATGCCACAAGAACATAATTCAGAATGGCCATTATGTTAAGCAAAGGTTTTCAGAAAAACAGCTGGGCATTTAAAAGCTATAGTTAAAAGCATGAAGTCAAGGATATTCCAACTGACAGGCTTAAGTACATAACAGTTGTTGTATAAAGCTACAGTGACAACAGTTGTTACATGCAATACTCATTGCCAGAAAACTTTTTATACATTTAAGCTGGTTTTGCCAAGCAAGAGAAACAATCAGATGCCCAACAGAACATAGATAAATTAAGACAGTTCTCTTGAACAAAACCAATATATAAAGATTAGACTTTATACTTGGATCTCTCTCCTCAATGACTTCCCATCATCGGAGAGATGTTGTTGCACGGCATTCGAAAGGTAGATAGTGTGAACTCATGGGCTTAATAAAGTGAAGAAGCTCTGTTAATGAATGAACCAGCACAAGTCATCAGATTTTAAAGTTCCATACAGCTCTATATCTCCCATTAATTTGTTGATTATTCCTTACGGGAGGTACCAAATTTTATACACCAATGCATATTTAGTGTAAATCATTGTTTATTCATGCATGGAATTAAGACAGATGAACAGTAAAGAAAATAAAATATGTTTGCATAGTACACTACAAGACGATACCAGTTTTTCCCCAGGCTTCATTGGAGCCGTTGGTGTTGGGGGAATTATGACTTCTTCATAGCCCTTAAAATGCTTCCTCTCAGTTCCTTGTGGAAGAGCAGAAATAGATAATGATTGGGGACCTTGGCCACTTCCAATCAGAGCATCAAAAAGATTTCTCTTCTCACTCGCTTCAAGTAACAAGGAAAAGCTCACACCAGACAACTCATCTTCAACCCCATATTCAGTCCCACGTTTTTGTCGTCTTTCCTCTTTTCGTCGAAGTTTATCCATCTGACGGTCAGACTCAGTTTGTACAGTAACCTACAAGAAGAGTATCCTCTTCTTATAATTGCCATTCTAATTTCTGTAGTTACGATGTCAAGCAAATGATGTTCATGGAATACCTGAGTGCCATAGCTAGGCATTCGTAATTGAGTGTTTGAAACCATTTTATCAGATCGCAGTACCAGTAAGCTGTGATGAATTGCATCCAGCAGTTCCTTTCTATGCTGAAAGGGCACAAGAAATAGTACTGTCAATTAGAATAAATTCAGTCGAAAAATGCTCCATAAATACACTCTAGGACTGCAAAATATAACCACAATTCATGAATCACCAGAACGAACACTTCTCAGCAAGTGATCAAGGTGATGCAAGAACCACCTAGACTCTGTCAACTATATTTGACATGTTTAGTTTATTCAATCACATTGTCGTATAAAACCACTTTCCATATAAGCTAGAATTTAATTTTAAAGCCACAAGAGGAATGAGTAGCCAAATACACAACATTCACACGGCAAACAAATAAAAAATCTCTTCATTATCTGCTACAGAGAAAGCCGAGCATTTCAAGAACAAAAATAGAGCAAAGTAGCCGAACTAAATAAACTCTTCATCAGTCATCAAGATACCTCAACAACAAAAATCCTATAGCATATGAAAGCACAAATTCATCTTATTCTTAGTTCCTAACTTCCCTGAAAAAAAAATGTAGTGTTTGTCTTGTTTCACAGTTCATAAAGTCCCTTTAGTTTCCTTTCCTTTTTCACCACCAAATGGAGTACCATTTGAGGCCTAAACCCTGCCTTCTCTTATCAACTCCATCAAACTACCAAATTCCAGGCCTCATACGCTGTAATCCAAGAAGGGAACAGCCAAAATAACTTGCTGAGAACAACACCATCCCATGAAGCAAGCAATCTGCTCAGACCTTTGCTATTCCTCCAATATCTGTTGTTCCACAAGAAACCCAACTATGCCCTGACCATGAAATTTCACCCTCATCCCAATTCTTTGCTTGCTACCAATTGATCAAATGAAATATATTAGATGTCTGGTAAGTCCTTCTAAAACTAAATCCTAGTCCATCTATACTTGCAAGTTCAAAACTCAACATTGTGATTGCTACATTTTTCTTTCATAATAAGTAAGAAAAAATTTTACCCAAGGAAAGACATAAAGCCCAAAAGGTGGGTTTGTAACTGCTTAACAAGAAAAATATCATCTTATTCACAAAATCTCAACAGGAACGGTGCAATTGCTTCCTTTTGCCAATTCATCTCCCCATTCCTCTTCCATCCTTCATTACTTTCATCACCCACACCAGCATAATCTGCCTCCACTTAATTATTTAGATGGATGTACCATTTGTTACAAAAGCAGAACTTTCCATCAATTTTCCAACTCCCACTGCCACTGACTACAGACATACATGACACATCAAGTCTGGACACATCTTCCACTAAGTTCTAGTCTCTTCCTAAAACATAGTCAGACAATTCAGATGTAGACAATGATCATTTCTCTTAGTCTGCGTCAAGATTTGCCCAAGATCAAAAGCAGGAGCCCTTTATCAGCTTCAAGGCCCTAAGGATTTCTCACTCCCCTACTGCTTATTGGAGAGCTTAGCTGTTTTAGCACAATCAATTCTCTAAAAAGGCTAGGGTTTGAACAACTTCCTTGTGCTTGATTGCCGGTCTGAAATATGACCTTTAAAACTTAAAAAATTTGACCAGCATGATTGCGATCGTTACAAATTGGACTTGTATTAAAATTTCCTCATGCATGCGTCTATACTATACTCATTGCATATTGTCCAACAGGGTCATTTAATCGCCACCTATAGAAAATCAACTATCTCTGTGGAATCTTTTAAATTACCTTGTCCAATTCCTTTTAGATTTCTTTTTGAACTGTCAACCAATCCCCATTCAGTGGGCATATGCACCAATTATATTTAGTTTGTTTCACCTAGTCCCATCGAAATAGCCACAAATTTTCCTACTCCTCTTCACACTTGGGTACAATCTCTTCCACTCTTTATCCACAATTATTTCAACCATATTACTAGCTCTATACTTCCCATGGAACTACAATTTGTATCAGTCCTCTTTTTATTTACTTACCCAAAAAAAAAAAAAAAATCAGTCCTCTTTATATTGTCAGGTTTATCCCAACTATTTAACTATTTTATGTTCGTAATATTGATTTTTTATTCGAATCATAGCCTTTATAGTCTCCATAAGCTTACCCGTTAAAGTACCACAATTCCAAGTTCTCCGTCAGATCTGGTTATCTTTACTAACCATTTAGTTGCACCGATCCATGATGTTGTAGCCCTTGTTATTTTGGATTGCACTAGGGCAAAGTTGCAGCAACTCTAGCTCTTTTACCATTGTACTTGAACAGAAACAACATGTCAAAAATAGGGGACACCCCGAAGAATAGACTCTTAGTTCTCAAATCAATGTCAAGGATTTGACAGAAGCGTTTTGTTGGCTATCCACTAACCAATCCTCATCTTATAGGTCCAGAAAATATCAAGGATTGTAAGGAATCGGACTTACATCAGCCAATACAAAACATATCTCTTGATGTGCCAATATAGGCCGATATATCGATAGATATATTATGCCTTTCTTTTAAAAAAAAAAAATGACTTAAAGTCAGCCCATATGCTCCACACACCTCATTTTCACCTCAGACCTCTCTCACCTCTTCACTTCTCACAAAAAACCACGTACAGTTTCTCAATCCTCTAACCAAAATCACTCATTTTTCTCTTATTTCTAAAAAATTATAAATTAATCATACCTCCATCTTAATCCTACAATTTCAAACATTTCCCATCTTTAGAATCACAAATTTTGTAGTAAATCTGAGATTTTCCCCAAACTTACTAGAGAAGAGAAAATGTCAAATTGTTGTTTAAGAATCATTTTCCGTCATATCTATTGCTTGATTTAACTTTAATATAGTGTTTCTAACATATCTTAAAAATTTAAGACCTAAAGACAAGATCTGATTCAATGATTTTCGAAGACCTAATGATCATATCTGAGAGAAAATTTCAAGATCTACTCAAAGTTATTGAAGATAAATGCTATAAAAAAATAAATTCGCGTGTTTTTATATTCAATGTTGATTTTTTTTATTTTTTGAATTTTTCTGCAACAAAAATTGAAAATCATTTTAAAATATTATCTGTTAGATCAAGTTGAGTAACTGATTATTCTTAAATTTTATTGTTGTTAATTGTTGATTTATGTTGCATTCCCCCCCCCCTTTTTTTCTGAATTTTTTGGGAAAGAATGTCTAATTTAAAAAAAAAAAATTCCTATTTTTTTATGAATTGTATTGGGGCTTTGTTGTCAATATGTTGACTTGATTGAATTTTTTTCACAGATACTATTTCTTTATTTAAATTGCAATTTACTTTAATTTTGAATGGTAAAATATTCCATACAAAATGTGCATGATATTTTATTAACTTTTATGTCAATGACATTTTGCAACTTATTTCTCTTCATGTGGAGAAAATAAAAAATATTGTACTATTAATTAGAACATCTTTTCAAGAGCAATAGTGCAAGGCGTTATACTGACAGAACAAATTTAGCTACAAAACGATAAAGATCAATTGTCCAACATGATGGAACTTGACTTACCAAATGCTAGAGACCACGTATCCTTCTTATTCTATTCTAACTATCTTCCACAACGAATATATCCCAACGGCCAAACCAATTACGGATATCGATAGAAATATAGTTGAAACAATTGAACATTTTTTATAAACATTTTATTTTCCTAATAGTGAACTTGAGATACTCATTACACCACCCAAAATCTATTGTTGAACCAATTATTGTTATATATTTCCAACTTTGCATTTTATCGAGATGATTATGATTTTCGCTGTACAATATCGCAATAGAGGAAAATACAAAATTTAAATAAATAATTTTAAGTGAATGCTAAAATTATGAAAAATAGCATATTCACTAATATATTATTTAACAATATTTTCAAAACGTTTTTCAAATATTAGAGAAATCCTCTATTATTAGCCTCTCTCGCCACAATTTTCAACCATATGAATTTACATGGGTGTATATCTATCTTAAAGAATTTTATACAAACACAGGAAGTGTCGATAGCACAGAAGAAATGAAGGCTCATATCCATTACAACCTGCATATAATGTACAACTTGTACGCATTACATTTAACATCAAAACTGTCCAATTCAGCAAAAAAACACAAGCAACAGTAGTGGTGGTCGATAAGATTTGCTTTTTTTATTACATACTCAACGTAGAACATAGCCAATTAGTGAAAATATAATAACGACAGAACTTCTTTCCTACTTGCAATCCAACTACGCATTAAACTTCACAAGCAGTAAATCAAAGTTCACAATTTTAGATTAGTGAAAAACTAACAAGCACACATTTTCCATACTCGTATTAATGGTATGGGATCATTTAACCCCATCACTAAGTACGATATCATCGGAGTTTACCTTTAGTATTAAGAGTCAAGTAGTTTGCCGCAATGCCCGATGCGCACCTGACGAGTGCACATGTGCCAATCTTATATATAAGTTACGTTCGAGTAATTTTCGGTCATTTTTTACCAAATTTTGAGAGAAGAGAGAGAACGAAAAAGAAAAAGCTAGAGATGGCTATTTGAAGTAAATCCAAACAAAAGTTTAGTGAATTTGAAGTCAATGCAAGTGCATCCCAAACCTCTTTTCCTTTGTTGTTGATATCTTTCCACTTCTTTGAGCATTTATTAATCTAAATGCTCATGAATGCTGTATTTTCATACTTAAAATGTTTATTCATCACATGCATGTACTATTCTTCTAATTTTTCTGAAATATTGTATCACATTCATGTCTGAGCCCATGTACATTGCATTGTTCAGCTAATTTTCTGCACCACAACTCATGCATGTGTTGAAATCAAGTTTAAATGATTCTTGAATATCTTAAATTCGTACATAATGCTCCTACATGCTTAAGGTTTTGCATGCTTAAAATCACTAAGTATATGTCTTGCATATTCTAAAAACCCATTAATTTGCCCTTGCATGTTTGCTAACGGAAATGAAATCTTAAAATCCCAAAATGTTGCCAATTTTACTACAATTCTTATTTGAAAATCTTATAGTGTAGCATTACATGTTTTAAAATAAGCAAGCTCAAATTTCCCTAGAAACTTAAATCATTACAAGGCAAGTAATTGAAATAATTTGAAGGAAAACTCTACAATTTATGAAAAAATTAAGAATATTTTCTCCGGGCAGAGAAAATATAACAGTTATTTATATTTGAGTAGAGTTTTCCCTTCATTATGCACTGGACCATAAATCAGAGATAATATATTATGATGTGTCTTAGTATATCATAATGGTAATCAACGTTCGAATCTATTATCCCTGGGGTGAAAGAGGTGAACTGAGAAGTGCCTGGAGGCACGCCCAACTAAGCACAAGCAAGCCAAGTGCCACGCTGAACTGGGACATATTTGTTCCATGCCACGTTAGGCATGGCACGTTTACATACCGACAGTCTAAATAAATGGGTCGTATCGGCTCGACATGACCAATTTAATACCACTATATATAGCTATGAAATAAATATATAATAATACATAAAATATTGTCCAATAAATCGTCATGCAAAATGGTACCACTACGATTGAAGCCAATCATACTAATCATGCATTGGCCAAGCTTTTCACATATAAAATCTCAAAACTAGAAGAAGACATTATCATAATATCCTCGAAACAAAGATTTGGACATTTTCATTTTCTTTTCCTTCTCTTAAGCTTTCTAACAATCAAAACCAAGCGCGAAGTTTGTTTACAACACCACATATTCATATACAGGAGTATGACATCATCAGTTGAGTGAAAATCAAAACATTCACTTGATACTTCTAATCTGAAAATAACAGCAAACATTTTTCTTCACAGCACAAGAACAAATGAGCATGCAAGTCAGGGTAGGTAGTTTCATGGGACATGCCAAGCTAAAGTAGCAATATACAGAGTTGGTCATATGCTTACAGAGATAAGCTCTTGTACAGTTTCGAAAGAACTATCCCCAACAAGATCAAATAAATCGGTGGCCATCTACAAAATAAACATTAGTATCAATTAAACATAAGAATGCTAGATACATTGTGCAGAGTAATATTTAACGAACATCAAAGAGAGGCACTTTTTAACTGTTACCTCTTCACCAGGTTTGTCAGAATCAAGAACTCGACAAATAGCATTCGCTAACTCATCTCGAGAAAGCTGTGACACACTTGCTCTGGATATCTGATCACATGCATCTCTCAACCATTTCAAATCATAGTTTCTCACCTCAACAGAAAAATAATTGTCCATGGAGTTTGCCCCATGCCAACCATTATCAAGTGAAGGTGACAGTATGAAGTTTCCCTTCCCCAAAATGTTCTCATCTCCAAAATAAATATCCACTAGAAACCGGGAAGGAGGTTGGAAATTAAGGCCCACTCCAAATTCTTCATCATTACTATGCCAATTTACATCTGAATCAGCAGGAGTGACAACACAACCATTAGGCTGTAAGCCAAAGAGCTTCTTAGCCAGAGATGCTACTTTCCGCAAGCTAACATCAGAAACAGCATGCCCAATAACCCTTTGCAATTCTACCCTGCACAAACGTTAACAACAGTACAGCACAGTGAAGATCACCCAAAGTTGTGGTCAATTGGAACATGTTGACTCAAGTGGGAAATAAATCATGGCTCTGGTAAAAATATTCAATATTTATGTGCACAACAACATTGTTCTAAATAGAATCATCTCACAAATAACTGCCAGAATATTTAAAAGAGAAATTCAGATACAAGCACATTATATAACAGTTACGATTGCCCAGAAATATCCAGTCTTATGTTCAACTTATTATTAATTATGCTAAAGAACTGATACTTTGGGTTTGCACAATAGATAATAAATGGCATCAAATCCTGATGGCAGACAAAATCATCAGCTGGATTGATGTTTAGAATATAGGTCTCAACAGTATATATTTGCAAGACAATAAATGACGGTTCAATTTTCATCAAACAGCTGAACAGCTCAAATGCACTATCTAACGTCCAGCTTGCATTTAGTCTACCAGCAATCCTACATTAATGAATTGCATTATCTACCTCATATTCGACATTAAAGCATATAAAATTTGGAAAATAGCGCTACTAATATGAGGTAAACGAAATCACAAGAGATAAAAGATGCAAAAGGCAATACTTCTTCTCAGAAATCAATCGTGTGCCCTCATCCTCCTCTCCTCCCCGACTAAAAAGTTGATACGCAGTAAACGCAACTTCTCGAAACTCTTCTGACGCCACTTCGCGGTCTATTAACTCTACAACCGCTGCTACGAACTGTTTGTAAGCTTGCCGCACTTCAGGAGAAGCTATAGCACAAAATAAAAACTCACAAATTAACCACTACTACACCGATTAACATATAACAGCGAATTATAAAATTTAATGCAGTTACCTTCTTCCCATTTGTAGATAATCTTTTTAGCGAGTTCCGATTCTTCAAGCGAGTTCGCGGAACTGCGTGACACGGTTTCGATTTTGTAGAATTCACTATACTTAATATGTGAAGAAAGAATTCATTGGATCTACAGCTAGTTTAATGATAAAATTTAACGATCAATTCAGGTATTTGGAAGATAGAACTGGAATGTACCTGCGATGCTTGAGGTTTTGGAGAACGGCTTTGCGTTGAAGGTAAGCGCGGTCGACGTCGAAAGGATCTCTAAGAGAGTTGGTTAGTCGAGGAAGCTGAAGCAGCATCCTTCTACTTCGGAAATTTGGAAGATTTCGGAGGAAAACAGATACAGGGAGGGAAAGATAGTGCAAGAAACCAGGAACGACGGAGCCGACTTAATTCCTCGCAAGAGTTTATTAGTATACAAAGCTGTGTACAAATTTCTTACCATATTAACGATATA
>JAODPA010018876.1:0-13106 GCA_025585075.1 Nepenthes mirabilis
TATAAACTAATAGAACCGTATTAATTTAATTAATTCAATAATTTGTATACCACGTCATGTAGACATATTTTTAACACATAATACTTAAATTGAACGACATGGTGCTGATAAGATGATAAGAGGAGGCTTTCACAATTGTTATTGGCTATAAATCTACCAACTTAAATGGAATTATTGCATCCTTGGGTCTGGGTTCTTTGGTAGACTAGGGAACCTTCGGATTTTGCGCCTGGGTCGGATATCGAATGGGTCCGGTCTCCACTCTCATCGACTTGGGACCTACATAATATAAACTACAAATAATAAGTCAGAAATCGGTGAGATGTTCTTCTACTGAAAACCCTCCGACGCTTAATTTAGGTATCTTTCGCAATAAACGGAGAGATGTAACAGTTAATATAAAGATGTGGTGGGAAATATGATGATGCAAGAATGCAAGACTCATTTGGCGATTATGGGAGGTTAAGCTCCACGGATTGCATTGCAGGGAGTGGTTCACTAAAATTGCTCGATAGTGGCTTTAGGGTCGGTGACCTTTGATTCCTTCGAAGATCAAGAATTTGTTCGGGGATCAGATCAGATTCTTTTCCTATTGAAGAAAAGGATATTTATAGGCTCCACGGTGGAGAACCTTGGGTGTGGGAACCTCTGACATGTGGCAAGTTGGGATTCGCCGGCCGCTGACCGTTAGCGATAGTTAGTGGTATCAGTTGTCGTCTTGTAGTGGCGTGGAGACCATTATCGGGTGTTGACCACGCTTGGTCTACTGCTCGGGCGAGGATTAGTTGAGTGGCTCGAGAAAATGACGTGCGCCGTAACTTGCAATGCTGACTTTCCCCTCATTTGCTAGCATTCTCTTGGCTAACTCCTACTGCCTGCTGTCGCTTGAACGGGTTGCAGCGGTGCACTGATTAGCCGTTGCTCTAAGGCGCCACGTGGGCCGCTTTCTAAAATCCTTTGCGCTTTTCGGGAATTTGGGCCTTGCTGCTCTGTTGGGTTGGCATTCCTTCAATTGGGCCTCGCTGCTCTTTGCCAACCTCTGAGTTGGATCCAACTCTAGCCCCCCATACCTAGGGTCGGCCCAAAGCCGGTGACTAGCATGTCCATGGTGGGTCCAACTGGCTATTCGTGTGACCCTCCTTGAGGTGGGTCCAATATGTAGCCTTTTTAACCGTTGAAGAGATTCGGAGCCCTGTTGGGAAGGATTCATGCCCTTGGAACGAGCTCCACATTGAAGGTTTTCTTATTCCGTGATAGACAGCCATTGCGTGGCGTGCCTCTCTGGGAGCTCGTCGAGCACTGGCTTGGCCATTAATAGGGGAGTTCCCCAGTTGGGGAGACCCGCGCTCAGTCATTCTTTGGAGAAGTAATGCAAAGTCCTTGACTCACCCCACTCCTTGCAGGGATTCGTGAAGGGATCGGATGGATTTGTGGAAGATCTAGTGCTGCTACTGGAGCTTGTCGTCACGTCCTTCTTGCGGGCGATCCCTCGTTATAACAAGAGTGCTTTGGCCACTCTACTATTGTCATGAGCCTTGTCCAGGGTCAGCCAAGACTCCAGTCCATAGGTGGGATGCAATGGGGTTGGCACGCTATTTCGGGGGATTCTATTCCCCCAACAGCATGTCACCGCTGGCTCTTACCGTGACTAGTAGTTCATATATGCTGCCAGGAGAGGAGGTGGAACTTGGAGTCCCTTTGGGGTTCGTGCGAGCGAGTTGTGACCCCATTGGGACTTCTGTGATAGATGCTTTTCCTACGCTCGTGGCAATCTTTGACGTGCCTTCAGTGGTGGATCAGCATTAGCGACATTGGTCTGGGAGTGAAATCAAAGTTCGGGTGATGCTACTAATCTGATCATGTTCCCCTAGCTGGTTCCCTCCGGCGACGCCACTATCCTGAGCTTCTTGCTCCTTATTGTTTTTTAGCTTTTTTGTACTTTTATTGTCACAAACCTTTTATTTTGTAAAGAAGAGTTTCAATGAATAAAAGCAGTAGTTTTTGCCTTCATTCTTCACATTTCTAAGTATCTCCTTTCGTTCTCTCGTGGCATGACTCAAGGGTAGCCGGACCCTCTCGGTGCCATACGCACCCAAGCGCTAGCTTGCTCTGAACGCTTGGTGATTTCCAATCGCCATGACTAGTGTTCGTCCCTCGAGTTTGAATTGGGATTGTTGATGGGAGGACCTAAAGGGAATTGGTCATTGGCTTGTTCCATCCTGGGGAGGCTGAGCGTCGTTAGTGGCTATCGCATCAATTGAAAGTACTAGCACATTTATTGCGATGAAAACCCTAGGGTTGCTGCACCATTATGGCTCTCCTTGGAAAGGCACGACGCTTTAAGGTGCCCCTATGTGCGGGAATCTCGTTGGTAAGCTGATCGCATGCCGTTATTCAGGTGACGTCGTTTCCCTAGACGATTCTGGTTATTTAAGCGCCCATGATCCCTTCAGGTTTCGCATCCCTTGGTCGCTTAAAGGCACAAAATCGCATTCTGCAGTTGTTCTTTTTTCTCCTTTGTTGTGGTGACACTGATGGCAAGACTGCTTTCTTCCTCAGACAAGGCACGCAGGCCTTGAGGGGTCATGATGAGGCTGTATCTTTTGCGGTGGTGACGAAGGGTTGTCATTCGGAGCCCTCCGTCATCGGGCCGATGAGATTCCTGAGGGCACCGTCAGGTTTCGAGTTAGACGGGGCATCCACCTCCTTGCAGTGCCATAGGCCTGGAGGAGCCCACCCGCCACTCTGTCTATCCTCAGGGCAGTGAAGGATATGAAAGCCTGGGTGCAGGCCGCTATTAGAGAGGTCGAGCAAACTCGGGCACAAGCGGCTCAGTTTGAGCAAGCATGGTCAGAGGCTGAGGTGAGGGCGTCACAGCTGGCTGGTGCCAACTTGTAGGCCTAAAGCCGAATTGTTGCTCTTCAGGTGGAGCTTGAGTGACTTCGAGCATGGCTCAGGGAGGAACACGTCACGCACGAGCAACAGGGGCTAAGTTGAAGTTGAGAATCATGATGGAGGAGCTAGCCCCTTTGCTAGAAGGGAGATTCTAGGAAGGTATCCAGCTTAGCCAAAGAATAGCTTCATTGGCGGTACCAGGCTTTCACGTCGACTTCTTGGACTCTTGGAATTTGGGTGCCAAGACCCGCGCGGAACTGATGGAGTTCATGACTCCCGATCCTTCAGGGCCTGAATGGGGTAAATAGTTGCATTCTGTGGACACTGGTTGCCTTATTCTATAAAGAAACTTTGTTAGTGAATATACTTAATAAAATTTTGTTACTTGACTGAGCAATGGGTTTATTTCCATTTATTGCATGTGAATGACTCGTTTATCCTTCCTGTTCCGTGCGCTAGAAGGCCTGCTGCCGCCGTTTTCAATTGCCAGAATTGCCACTTTAAATATCGGTATGAAAATCAGGATTCTGGCAGACGGCTGCGGTGATAGTGGGATGGCAGCCTATCAGACGCTATGATGGGTGCTACGAAGGACTTGCAACGCTTTGCTAAATAGGCACGTTTCATGGCTATCATTTAGGGCATTCTCCGCATTTTCCCGCGTGATGACCCTTTGCCTTCCAAGCGTTGTCTATTTAAGCAGTGCCTTTCCGGCTTTCCCATACTTTGCTTTTCCTTGCATTGAGAAGGTCGTGGCTAAGAAGAAAAGTTCTCCATCTTCTTCTCGTGTGATCCGCCACGGAATTGGCGACATCATATCCATCCTGTCGATGAGTGCCGTCACAGCCATGATGGTTGACTACGACATTCTCGGTGATTGGGCCTATCTTTCCCCTAGTTAGACTGGAAGGACGAACACACCCTCGGAGGAATTCATCACCATCTATGAGCACCATCTGAGAGGGAGGCTTCGCTTTCCTATGCCGATTGAACTGTATGGGATCATAGACACACTGGGAGTTCCCGTCGCTCGGCTTCACCCAAATACTCTTCGATACCTGGTCACCCTGTGCATCTTTGCTCGTCTCCACCCCTATGCACTTGGGTCGAGCTCGGTGAAGGTGACCTTTTTCTTCACTGAGTTGGAAGATTGGGTTTCGATGTCTCCTCCTGTCGGTTTCCACTTTCGGGGAACGAACCCCAATTCAATAAAGAATTGAAAAAACCATTTCTTCTTCCTGAGGGCCCCTCTAGACTGGGAGATATCCAATGAGTGGGGTCCAGTAAGTGACTTTTTTTGGAAGGAGGTGAGTGCCAGCGAGGTGAAGGAGGAGAAAACACTGCTTGGCTACATTTAAGAGAATATGGAGACGTTTTCCAAGCAAGGTTTTTACCTGACCTCCGATTCTTTTGCTGCTGCCAAGTAGGGGCCCCCGTGCCGCGAGAGTGGCTATTGACGTGAAGAGGAAGATTGGAGCCATTGTCCTATGGGAAACCTTGAGGGAGTCCCCTGGGAAGAGTGGCACATTACTGTCGCTTAAGTCTTCCTTTAACGAGGAGGATGAGGCAACCCTAAAGAGGATGAGGGTTGCTGGAGGTACTTCGACGCTAAGATCACTGAGGTTGGCGGTCGGGTCAGTCACACACTCCGGGGCTACCATCTTAGAGCAGGAGCCAGATTCGTAGCTGCAAGAGGGGTCGGCCGAGCGCTCCCCAATCCCCGCCGTTGCCTTGGTGGAGTATGGAGTTCCCCTGATCGAGCTCCCTTCCGACAGGGAGTCCCCGTCGAGTTCCTTTTTTGACCTTGAGCGGCAAGGAGCATCCGCTGCGGGAGTTGGGTAAACGACGACTGATGCACCGGAGCCCACAGGGATCATCGAGGTGGACGGCCTGGAGCCTGCACCAAAGCCCATAGAGGTTTCGAAGGATATAGGCGCACCTGCCAGAGCATCGCCTGGGCCTTGTGGATAGGGTCCTATCTGCTGCCGAGGTGGTTTAGGAGGGTAGCATGGAGGAGGCTGCGCAGCAGCCGGAATCCCCCAGTGTTCCTCCGTCCTTGGCCGCGCCAGATTTGTTCAGCCCAGCAAAGGAGGTTGTCAAGAGATCTGAGCCCCCGGGCATGCCTACCTTGGGAGCCTCTTCCAGTAGCACGGGCGAGCCCTTCACTCAGGTATGATTTCTCTGAGTACCACACCCTTCTGTTTCCATGTGCGCAGAAGTTATCTGGTCCCTCACTTCCTTCGTCCTTCCCTTGCAGATTGTAGAAGCAATGTGCTCCCTTCACACAACATTCTCCCAATTGAATGAGTCGATTAGCTGGATCCGGAAGGGAGCTAAACGGGAGGCGGCTCTATGTGTGGAGGGTGAGACCACGGTGCTAAGGCAGGAGGTCAAGCTACTGAACGGCTAGCTTCAGGTTGCGAAGGGCCGAATCTCTTACTTGGAGGGTGAGAGCTCCCACGCCTTAGCGGACCACAAGTTCAGCTTTCCCCAGAGGAGATGGCCCCGATGTTGGATGCCAGATTCTGAAACGGCATTTGCATGTGTCGTTCTATTGCGTCCATCGCATACCCAGGCGCTCCTAACTTAGGAGCCAAGGTTTTGGTTTACAGGTAGATGAAGATCCTCCTAACTTAGGGGCAGTCTAAGCTATTTCATCTTTTGAAATGACAAGCAAGCACACATTCACATGAACGATCATACAGGAATATAAAAGCAACAATTTTATTAACGAAAAACACGATACATGTACAAACACTCCTCATTGTGTATGCACACCTTACCTGACCTCGATGCTGGATCATTAGTAGTATTTCTTGAGATGGGTGGCGTTCCAAGTCTAAGGGACCAGCTTGTAGTCCTGGGCACATAGCTTATACGCTCTGTTTCAGAAGATCGCTGAGACAAAGAACGGACCCTCCCAGCTTGGAGAGAGTTTGTTTTGATAGGCGGTCTTTTCCACCGCCTCTACACACTAAAGGACTAGATCCCTAACCTCGAGTGGGTAAGCCTTCACCCGCTTGTTGTAGTATTGAGCAATACGTAGCTGGTAGGTTACTGTCCTCAGGCGAGCTGTATCATGAACCTCTAGAAGCAGATCTAGTCATTCCATGAGCCTTTGAGAGTTTGTGGCGAGGTCGAAGCATTCGACCCACAGACTTGGGAGTCCCACTTCTTCAGTCCGTGCAATAGCATTCGATTGGTGAATTTGACCTTGCCGTTAGCTTGAGGGTACGCCACGGACGCGTGAATAAGCCTAATGTGTAAGCTCACACGGTATGTAGTGAACTGTTTTTCTATGAATTGGATTCCGTTGTCAGTCACTATAACCTTAAGAATTCCAAACCGGCAAACGATGCTCTGTCGGACGAACTCCGTTGTGTTCTACTCAGTTATCCACGCAAAGGAAGTCACTTCGACCCACTAGGTAAAGTAGTTGATATCGACGATAAGGAACTTTCTTTCTCTAAAGGCCAAGGGTATTGGCCCAAAAATGTCGAGCCCCCACTGCGCGAACAACCACAGAGATTGCAGGGTGTGCAGCTCCAAATGTGGTCGATGGGTCAAGGTCCCATGAACCTGACAGTTTTCACATTTTCTAACAAATTCCATGGCGTCTCACTTCATCGTGGGGCAAAACAAACCTTGACACATGATCTTGAATGCAAAGTTTTTCCCTCCAACGTGCAAGCCGCAAACGCCGAGGTGGACTTCGCTCATTGCATACTCAGCGTCTTCCAAAATTAGGCATTTTAGGTAAGGAGTTGAATATCCTCGCTAGTATAACCTACAGTTGATGATTGTATACCAGCCTACCGTCTTCCTTATTCGCTTAGCCTCTTCAGGGTTCGCTGGAAGTGTTCCACCATTAGGTACTTGTGGTATGGGGTCATCCAGTTGTCATCTTCGGTTACCTGTAGCACTTCCTGATCTAGGTCGTCAACACTTGGGGTGGCCAGAATTTCCCGCATGCTCTAGGCTTACTATTCCAAGGATCCCGTTGCCGCGTCCCTGGCTAACAGGTCAGCTTTTCAGTTCTCATATCTCGGGACATGTTTGATTTTGAAACTCTAGAATGCCCGGATCTGGGCCTTCACCATCGCTAGATATTTAGCAAGTTGCGGATTCGATACCTCGAAGGCTCATTGGATTTGGTTGACTACCAACTCTGAATCGCTGCGCATGACTGGCCCTTTTAGAGAGCATTCATTAGCCAGTCGAAGCCCTGCGGAATGGCCTCGTATTCTGCCACATTGTTAGTAGCTGGGAAGGCATGCGCCATGAAATATTTGATCTCCGAGCTGTTTGGAGTCCTAAGCACGACTCCGACTCTGCTACCTGCCTGTGTGGATGACCCGTCTACATTCAGGGTCCACACAGGAGCATCCGGCGCATCCACGCCTTCACGTTGGTCCTAGGCGTCAAGAACTGGGGTTTCCGCTTCAACGATGAAGTTCGCTAGTGCTTAGCCTTTGAGGATCGGTCGTGGTTGAAACTCCACGTTGAATTTACCCAACTCTATAGCCCATTTGACCAATCATTCGGACATCTCAGACTTCTGGAGGATCGCCTTCAAGGGTTGATCAGATAGCACGACGATCTGGTACACTTAGAAGTAGGGCCTCAACTTTCGCGCAAAATAGGTGAGGGCCAAGGCAATTCTCTTTGTGGGTGGTAGCGAGACTCTGCGTCCGTCAATACCTTACTTACATATTACACGGGTCGCTACGCACCTTCATGTTTCCTGATGAGGACCAAACTCAAAGTTGTGTCTAACACCGCCAGGTAGAGATATAGATCCTCGTTGTCCAAAGGTGAGCTCAGAAGGGGCGGACTTACAAGGTATGTTTTCAATTCTTGAAACGCTGCCTCACATTCGTCCGTCCATCAGAACCCGGATGCCTTTGTCCCTTGAAGTGCCTTGAAGAACGGCAAGTACTTCTCTGCTGACTTAGCCAGGAACCGCGATAAGAAAGCAAGTCGCCCTGTGAGCTTCTAGACTTCCTTCACAATCCGCGTGGAGCTCATATCCAGGATGGCTTTGATTTTCTCCAGGTTTGCTTCGATACCGCATTGTGACACTATGAAACCCAAGAGCTTTTCGAAGGTTACTCCGAACACACACTCGACCAGGTTGAGCTTCATTCTATGAGCTCGAAATATCTCAAAGGTCTCCTCCAAATCACGAATGTGGTTGTCGGCTACTTTGCTCTTGATGAACATGCCATCCACGTACACCTCTACGTTCCTCCCAATCTGGATTTCGAACATTTTGTTCACCAGTTGCTGATAAGTTGCCCAGACGTTCTTCAAGTCGAAGGACATAACTTTGTAGCAGTACATCCCTTAGTCAATCATAAATGAGGAATATTCCTCGTCGTCCGAGTCCATCCTTATCTAGTTGTAATCTAAGTAAGGGTCCATGAAACTCAGGGGTTCGTGCCCGGACGTAAAGTCTACCAACTATCGATCCAAGGGAGCGAGAAGCTGTCCTTTGGGCAAGTCTCGTTTACGTCAGTAAAGTTGACGCACATTCATCACTTGGCGTTACTCTTCTTCAAGAGCATGATGTTTGATAGCCAATATAGGTATTGAACCTCCCTTATAAATCCAGCGTCTAGCAGTCTCTTCACCTCCTCTCCTATGGCTATTAGCTTCTCAATAGAGTGGTTTCTGTGCTTCTACCTGACGGGTTTGTGATCGGAATTGAAACCCAACTTGTAGACCATTACTCCGACTAGTATCCCGAATATGTCGGTGGAAACCCATGCAAAGATGTCAGAGTTCTTCCTGAGGAAGTTTACGAGCCGCTAGCAGACCGCTACGGTTAGGGAACCGCCGATGTGCACGCATTTCTTAGATTGGGCCTGCTACAGCACAGCTTCATCACCGAAATCCAAGTCCCTGACCAGTCGGTCAAACACTACAGGGATGACTTGGGACAGATAGTATGTTCGTTCCACCATTTGATCGCCAAGCACCTCCCCCACTCCGTACGAAGTCGGGAACTTCATTTCTAAGTGAGGGATCGACGTTACAGCCCTAAAGATAGTGAGGAATGGTCTGCGTAGGATGGCGTTATAGACAAACCGTAGGTCAATGACAGGGAATGTTAGCTCTCGCGTAGTGATACGTGGGTAAGTTCCCATCATGACTTCTAACTGGATCTCCTCCTGCACGAGTACGGCTTCATTGTCTAGGCCATATAGAGGGCCTTCGGCTACTCTCATCTGATTTTTTTCCAACCCAAGATTAAAAAAAGTATCAAGATATAACAAATTACTAGAATTTTCATTATCAATGAAAATTCATTTCAACTAGTAATCAAACGTAGCATCTGGAACGAGGGTTGATACAACAAGATGGTCGAAATGAGGGGAGGTTACATGCATCATATTGTCACTACTAAAGCTAATGGCATCACTCCTAGCCTCTACTCTCGCTCTCTTGCTACTGGAAGCGCGCTCGGGTCGTCCCTGCCCGCTACCCTTGGCCGGCTCACTTGAAATCAAGTTGATCACGCCAGCGACGATGCGGTTCCTTGGTGGCTCTCTTGCTTCACCTTCGGAAGCCCCGAGGGCCTGCCACGAACCCTTCAAGAACCACGTGAGGTTCCCTCGGCAGACTAGATCTTCTATCTTCTTCTGTAGGGCCCGACAGTCTTCTATAGTATATCCCAGAGACCGATGAAAGTAGCAGTATTTTATCTGGTCTCCAACCTATGGGTTCATCAGCACCTTGGGCTATTTCAAGAATTTCTCATCCCTGATCAGCATCAGGATGTTCGAGCGGTTGTCATTTAGGGGAGTTGGGGTCACCGGCTTGTACTCCCTCCTGGCACTCGGTTCAGGCCACGGTTGCTTGCAGCGCTCTTGAAAGCGGATGCCTTCTCCGTTTCTCTTCTTCCCAACAATCAGCCTTCCAGCAGTTGGTCCTTGTGTTTGGGATGCCTTGCTTCGTTGGCCTCCACAACCGAGATATAGGCCCAAGCGATGGCCTCAACTTTTCGAAAGGACTAAGGGCATTGGTGCACGAGGTGCTTAAAAAATTCCCCTATAGCCAATGTTGCAATGAAGGCGCTGAGTTTCATCTCGTCAGAAAGCTGAAAAATCCATCGGGCTTCGGTGCTTAAAGAATTCCCCTACTCCTCTTCGCGTTGATGAAGTCTTAGAGCTCTGAGTTGTCTTGCAGGTCGCGTTGGACGCGGAGGCTGCCCATTCGAGGCGACCGTGTACTACATAAGCCCTCTGTTCCGGTGGTGGGCCTCCTGTCGCTGCGGTTGTGAGAGTTTTCCCTTTCTGAGCTTTCTATTTGCTCGTCCCAGCTAGGGAGGCTCCTAGCAGTCATTTGGGCCCTACTGCCTAAGGCTGCCTAGGCCTTGGCGTCGTCAGGCCAGTTGATCCTTACTTTTGGGGCCCTCGTGTCGCGCCTCCTTCGTTTGGAGGTAGACTCCTAGGGCATCATGGGAGGAGCTCCCATCCACTTTGTTCCCATTCGGGTGCACAGCACTCTAAACATTTGCTTCATGTCGCCTACATCGGCAGCCAACTTGTACATGTCGAGTTCTAGTCGCTTCCTGGTATGGCTACCCACTGAGGGGTCGTTGCCGTAGTCGGCGGTGTCTCTCTGTGGCGCACTTACTTGCGCTCTGGTGTTAACCATTTCTCGTGTGAAATGGTGAAGGGTGATGTGAGAGTTAGACTTTTCATCACATTCTTACAAACGGCACCAATGTTGCTTCCCTGGGTCTTGATTCTTTGGTAGATTAGGGAGTCTTTGGATTCTGTGCCTGAATCAGATCTCAAACGGGTCCGGTCTCCGCTCTCCTCGATTTAGGCCCTACACAATACAAATTATAATTAAGAGGTTAGAGGTTGGTGGGATATTCTCCCATCAAAAATACTCCGATACTCAAGTCGGATATCATCCGCAATAAACAGAGAGATGTAGGAGTGAATGTAAAGATGTGATGGGGAATGTGAGGATGCAAGAATGCAAGACTCGTTGAGAGATTATGGGAGGCTAGGCTCCGCGGATTTCACTTATGGGAATAGCTCACTAAAATTGATCGATAGAGGCTTTTAGGATCGATGACCTTTAATTCTTTCGGGGATCAAGAATTCGATTGGGGATCGGATCGGATCCTTTTCCTATTGAAGGAAATAATATTTATAGACTCCATGGTGGAGAACCTTGGGACCAGAAACCTCCGACATGTGGCAAGTTGGGATTCGTCAGCCGCTGACCGCTGGTGGTAGCCAGCGATGTCAGTCGTCGTCTTATGGTGGTATGGAAACCGTCGTCAGGTGTTGACCACGTTTGGTCTACTACTTACGTGGGGATTGGCTAAGTAGCTCTGGAGAACAGCGTGCACCATAACTTGTAGCGCTGACTTTCTCCTCATTGGCTAATATTCTCTAGGCTGGCACCTGCTATCTGCAACCACCTGAACGGGCTGCAGCAGTGCGTTGATTGGCCGCTGCTCTGGGGCACCAGGTGGAATGCTTTTTTAAATCCTTTGGACTTTCCAAGAATCTGGGCCTTGCTGCTCGGCCAAGCTGACATTCCTTCAACTAGGCCTCGCTGCTCTTGGCACACATTCGAGTTGGACCCAACAGGAATGAAAGAAAGTCCTCGACCAATTAGAAATTGCTATAATTATATAAAAAGTTTTTATGGTGAGATACCCACATGTTTAGAAAATGATATTAATACTCAAATTAAGTCTGAAGTATAATGACGGTTAGTCGAGGTTTTAAATCAAAGAGAAACCGAGTTTTATGCTAAATCACTCATCGAGTTAGTTATCTACATTCTCATATGCCATCCTTAATTAAAGGACAATTGTCTATAATATAAACTTTAAAGGCTATAAGTTTATAATCGCCTTCTAACAACAATTTCATTGTAATTTTATAACAAAAAAATATGATAAAATTTATATCCATCTCTCTATGGTTTATTTGCATGTCTTGGGATATTCAATTGTTGCAGTTGATTTTGTCCGAAGGGGCAATTCATTTTAGTAAAATTTCTTAAGACATTAGAATTCTGAACAAATTTGATATTGTTCTCTCATGTTCATTTGACAAATTAGTTCCTTCTAGCTCTCCCTTATTCAGGTCATTCCCTCCCTTATGGTAAGGAAACTGAGTTGATTTTTATTCAAGAATGCCCTAAGTTTGGCTACCACTTTCTGAGTCATTCCTCAATAATTTTCCCATTAACTTATTATCCAGAAAACTTAAATGTCATAATTACGACAGTTTTTTAATAATATTATTATGAAGCTTTAACAAGCTGGTGCTAAGTAATTGTTGTATATTGTCTATCAGCAATCAAATTTGAGAAAGGTCAAATCTACAGAGATTATATTTCAATTGGCTGATAGATTTGTAAAATTTTCTCAAGGGATGGTGGAAAACATCTTAGTTGAGGTTGATCAGTTTTATTTTTCAATAGAGTTTATGGTGCTTGAAACTCACTCTATTGTCATCCTAATGCTCACATCTCAATTACACTTGGTAGGCCATTTTAAGCTACTTCTCATGCTTTGATTAATCGTAGAAATGGTCAAATAATGCGATCTTTTAATAATATAAATATAAAAATAAACATTTTTAATATAAAATATCCCACTGATCACCATACAATTAGGGATGCAGTTGCCATTGATGCTATTGTCCAAAATCGCCGTAACAAAATATCATTTGGGGAACACTAAAAAAATCATTCTCTCAGTTAGGGATTTGTAACTTGAACCTTGATGAGGGTATTTTTGTGAGAAACTATTACACATAAGTTTCTAGATGAGGTTGAGATTTATACTGTCGAAGTTTTTATCTATTCCCACTTCTAATTATGATAAACATTTACTGTAAATATTTGCCTAACACAAAATAGGCATTGGTTGAAGCCCTTTTCTGACTACTAAGTTTTCCTACTGCGCCTTTCCAGTTAAAGAACAGACGATTTGATGAATGATTTTTCTTTTAGTTTTTACTTATTTTTAGGAGTAATATTAACTGTTTATTTTATTTTATTTTTGGACAGTTATTTATATTATGGATTGATTTTGTTCTTAAATTATTTTTCTACATCTAGTATCAATCTACAATGTGCAGAACATTTGTAGACAGTCACTCTCTCAACCTATTGTATTTTGTGAGATGTTTATATTATGAATGATGTCTAGCTTTGGGAAGGGGGGG